>VOMN01073293.1:0-24447 GCA_014899125.1 Orchestia grillus | reverse complement strand
ATTGTTTTTTTCATGACGTTACGAATACTTATTTGACACACTGTACTTTGTACATAGGTTCCCCGTTCCTTAAAATCCTCACTGAATAGTCCCTTCTCTTTGCTTTCTTTGGATCGCATTTCTTGTGGATAGAGGACTTTAAGCTTACTGATAATCTGATCTTGAATTTTGTTAGCGTTGATTTACTCCTTTCTCCTTGTTTATCTCTTATGAAGTGAGTGATGGCTTATATCATTGCTTTCTCTAATACAAATCGGCCGCGGGGCTCCCGCGCGCGGACGCCCGAGCGGTCTGTGTAGGAGAGAGCTCCTGTATGAGTTCGTGCATTTTGGGTCGGCAGAATAACATTAAGTTGGCCACTATTTTCCTTCCTCTAATCGTTGGAAGTATGCGCGGTATCAAAACCTTCGTTTTTATCGTAAACTCAAGCCAAGTCTCAGCAGGTTCTTTCCGCTTTTCCCAAGTTTTGTTCATTGAGTTTTGTTTACGTGTTGTTAGGCCTTGATTTTCGTTTCGTAAATTTCAATGTCGTAGATATCGTGACTACAAATTATGAGGAATTGATATCTTCAGCTGTTAATTATCTCTTCGATGTGTCCAATGAGCCAATAAATTTCCTGCTTGCTGCTAAGAAGTGTTGTGTTAGTGAAAAATAACAATTAATTTTTATGAATTAACTAGTATTGTCGTGAGGCTATTTGTTTAAACAGGCAAATGTATCGAGTTAGCCAATAAGAAAAGAATTAGCTACAGACAGGCAGCAAGTTGGAGAATATTTTAGCGAATAACCGTGTTTTGAAATTTCCATGGCATGTTCGCCAAATGAGTTATCGGATTAGCAACGAATAGTTCAGCAAAATTTGGTTTTAACTCGAATTACTCTATTTACGTTCGTGATGAATCTGGTCATTGCTTTTCCAGTTGAATTCGCAGCTTCATGAATTCATAATTAATCAACAACTAGTACGCAAGAGTTATTTAGTGGCATGCCGAAAGAGTAAGCACATTCATGCGAGCGTACGTACTGTTGTGTCGCTAGGCTGGTACGCGAGGTGACGGGCGTCAACGTGAATATGCGCGTCGGCATTCACACCGGCCGAGTGCACTCCGGGGTGCTGGGCCTGCGCAAGTGGCAGTTTGACGTCTGGAGCAACGACGTCACCCTCGCCAACCAGATGGAGTCTGGAGGCATCCCCGGGTGAGATGGGGCTTGGTTTTGAGGGAGTGCCAAGGAAGCAAACAAGATGCCGACCCGAGGCATGATAGTATTCAGCAGGCATGAATAAACAGTGTCGCGGGGGCAGTTTGTTGAGCTCCGAATTGGAAATTGATGCAAGATTTTGTGTGTGAGTGAGTTTTTGTGAGAACTGTGGAGAAATACTGTTTGCACCAGATCTTGATGGTCTCCGGAATCTTTATTCCTCCGTTGAAAGGTTATGGTGACCAAGAAACATGTAATAAGAGGGTTTTTGATGACTACTAATTTTGATATTTTGTTCACGTTATTGTAGAGGATTTTACTTGCATCATGTCAGATTAATAAAGAGTGCAAAATATTTTGACAATATTTATTGCGAACAACAAAACTTCTGAATGGTTAAAACAGCTCATGCCGGAACCTCATATTATCTGCCTGATTTTTAAATTTTCTAATGTCAAGTAAAAGTGAATTACAGTGTCAATTCTCAAAGCTAAGTTGAGAAACCAAGTATAATCATGTACTGATGATGAAAAAACACAGGTGTTTGGGGCCGGTGCAGTTATACTATCGAAGCAATATTTTTCTCGCATCTGCCGACCGTTCCAATAAGAGTTGCTTTGTCGGAGTACGTTTTTATTACTCGTATGTCTCACACAACCTTTGCGTCCGATGTATATTTCTAATATTTATGCGATAAAAATGTAACCTTTATTCTTACTAACCTTCTTTATACCTGAGGTTCAACAGTGTGTCGAATTTGGAATATCTCAAGTTATGAATTTCGAACAAGTTTCCAATGTAAATTCTATGGGGAGGCAACATTTCTAAATAGGGCCATTTTAGTTGTGACGACGTACTATTGAAACATGAGTTTAGGTGCCTTATATTCTAATTGATCACTTGTTGAAGCCAATTCGCATCAAAAGAGAATATTTTTGAACATTCAAAGCATCGAATGGTGAACTCGTTTGCTCGGGACGAGCTGCCTAATTGGACTCCCCTAACTCGTTCCAATTTGGAGCGTCGCTTGTTGACGAGTGTTCTAGGCGTCGTATGGGAGCAGCCTATGTAAGAGCATTTCTAATGTTGAGTACATTAATATTCATCGAAGGATGGATATTTTTTAATTTAAAAAATACAAAAAATAACACGAATCGTCATTTTTTTGGTGTCAGTTCAATAAATTCTTCCCGCTACTTGATTGAGTGGGGCACTGAAATCTTCGTATGCTTGTTAATTTATACGAGGTGTAAAGTTGCATTGATGTTTGCAGACGCATCCACATTACTAGTGAAACCCTGAAGTACCTGGGGGACGACTACCAAGTGGAACCTGGCTACGGCGGCGACAGAAATGCTTACCTCAAGACGCACAACATAGAGACCTTTCTGGTAGTCCCCTCGGATGAGTACAGGGATGTAAGTGTCAGAGAGCGCGTGTCAGAGGTAGAGTGTGCAGGGCTGAGTAGAGTTTGTGGCTAAGATTGCAGGAAGTAGGCTGTTGCTGTGGAGGTCGAATTACGTTGTGGAAACAGTAATGTGGTTAGTTGGAGTCAACTTGTTGAATAGTTTTCTTTTATGACGTGCGGGAAAGGTCTGTGTGCAATAATAAGAAAAGATCGCTTCAGTATTCTTGAATCAACTTCAGAGGCAAGCGTTCTTTACTCTTACATATATTTGTCTAATTACAAAAGTATGATAAATCTTCAAATGCTGCTTCTGATATGGCTTATGGTATGATACCTGAGTCACAGGAGTGTCTCTCGAAAAATGAGTAGTAATTTTTTACTTGATTATTTTATTTTTTTCAAATACTCGCTCATGTTCTTACTGCGCCGCTAAACTTCTACAGTAAAATACACGTATACAAATAAGGTGACTGATTGAAATTCTAAAATACTATGCACTTTTAACTATAAAAATGTTCCAAATTAGTTCGAGCCTTGATTCCTAACGTGGATAGAATCTAATTAGCTTTGATGGAGACTCCAGATCAATTGACTTTTTTTCTGCTAGCGTGACAGAGATGAAATTTGGTGTCCGCCTCCCCGTGTCCGAGGTTTTATTTTTGGAAAGGAACTCTCACGGCTGACGAAAATTGGTCATTTAAATACGGCGGTAAAAGATTATGTTTTTGGCCCGTATTGCAGCTGATCAGAAAACACTATTTTTAAACCGAGTAAATTAGACTTCTGTTGAAGTTTGGTTAACTTTTTCATTGATTGGTAACATATTTCAAAAAGTAGAATGAAAATAGCAAAGTGTCTTTTACTTTAGAAGTTTTAAATATATTATGGTTAGGCTGCTGCGCGTGCAATGAGAATTTTTATCATATCAAAGGATAGGCCATAGGCAGTAGAGGTAGGTTAGTTAGGTTTGCCTATTCTATGCTATGGGGACTAGCGCCCCCAGGGGAGCACCGCCAGGCTACCTCAGCTTTAGATTGGCCTTTGGGACTTCTATCTTTCGTGCCCACTTTGCTTCTTTCCGTTTTCATTCCTTCTTCGCTATTTCTTATTTGTCTTTTTCTTCCTCTTCCTTCTTAACTTGCTGTTTCTATGCGCAGGGGATCTTGTGTGGGAACACACCCTGTGCATAGATTCCCCGTTCTCTTAAGTCCATACTAAATGGTCCCTACTCTTTTGGTGCGAGATAGTCTTGAGTTGCTGAAGCGCTGCTTTCACTACTACTTCTCGTAGTCATATATCATCTGCACGTCAGTGACGCTCTGCTAGTACTTAATAATAAGTAACTGTATTAGTCGTGACTAGAAAGACGAAGTCGGTAAAGGCTTTTTATTAATTATTCGTTTTTTGGCCGGTAGGTTGACGTGATACACCGTAGTTCTAATTTATTTATCGGTAACATTACTATGACTGCCAGGAACTCTCGTGTACTTCCTGGCAAAATGAGGTACACCAACAGTGTATGGACATAAGTCTTTACACAACTCTGTTTTTTATCTATGTTGAAAATTTCGAGCTCTGGTTTGGAGTAAAAACTACAGGTAGTTCAGAGAACGTATATTCATCAGAATATTTAAATAAAACAGAACAAAATTCATTGACAACCAGAAAATCAATTAATCAAAAAAATTGTGCCTAAGTATTTGGCCTACTCTAAAAACCAGTCTTTAGTATGGTCCTCGGACATTAAAAAGTTAAATGCTACTAATATGGTAAAGAACCTCTACGGGCAGGAATAATGGCGACATTGCAGCGCGGCGAAGTTTACAAGTGCCCCACTGTACACCTGGTTGATTTTAAACCACTCTTGCATCAGCTGATCTCGTAGTGCGGCCACAGTACGTGGACGATCTTCTCGACTTCTAAATCATCGTTGTAGGTGGTTTAACAAATTTTCTATTGGGTCCATGTCTAGGTACAACTGGCCAATCTAAATATCTGGCATATCGTGAATGACTATCGTACAAAATAATGACAGTTCTAGCCCGATGCACCCGGCAGTTGAGATCCTGGAAGATTGGCAAAGTAACGTGTCTTTCTTCAATCAGCTATTGTACAAATGGCAAAACTTGGTTATCTATTACAGCTGCTCAATGTTTCAATGCTGATTCAGTTTGACGGATACTTGAACTGAAGGACCTCCTTCTGTGTTGTTGAAACAGCCCCAAAATGTGACAGACCTTCCTTCTCCTCCTCGAATCGCCCGTAGCTGACAGGCTTCGTTGAAGGCTTCATGAGGTCTGCTATAGAGAAAGAACCGTGATTTATCTGACCACATGACACTTTTACACTACCTTACAGTCTACTGTGCTTGTGTTTTCGCCCTGTTTATACGAGTGGTCTTGTTAGCATAAGTTAAGATCGACCACCCTGCTCCATATATCTGTTGCATGGAGTTTCTCACGAAGAGTTCGTTCAGAAACAGCGTGAGAAGGTCCATCATTGACAGTTCATAATAGTTCCTTCCTTCAAGCAAAGCGATTTCGATTAACAATTCGGGACACACGGCAGCAGCCTCTATTGATTAGAATATTTTTCCGACTTCAATGTGGCTTTGCATTACCGTATGTACGGGGTTATTTCTACTGATGGTAGACCGACATAATAGTGCGACATGAAACATAAGACGAATTCCATTACTTCTTTCACTGGGTGCTCCTTAGTCCGACCAATAGCCCTCTTTTGCCATTCAAGACTTCTTGATTTCTTCCCATCATTATGGCGCTACTAAGAAACAAGTTTATATCTTACCAGCTCTAATTGAAAACTGATACTTGGTTAGGACTTTCGTGTAATCTAAATTTTGGTCACAGTTTTTAAAACCGATTGGTGGACAAGCAAACAACTGGAGCTTGAAAAGCGATAAGCGACTAATTTCTTGTGGAGGAGCTCATTTAGTGACGTGACTTCTGTTTGCATTAACATCATGGAGACGATTATTTTAACTGGAAGCTAACCCCTGACTCTTCGTTTGTAGTATCTCATTTCATTTTTGCAAGCTGATTATCTCTAAATCAGCAAGGTTCTTTAGACTCCGTACGTGCACTGCAGTTTTGAATATCTGCCATAAATTTTAATTGGAATTAGGTCACGCAATTGGGCAAGCCATGGGAGAACACTTATTTTCCATGTTTGCGAAGCATTCATTTGTTAATTTCGCCGCATGTTTGGGGGTCATTGTCTTGCTGGAAGATCCATTTGCGACGACCGTAGAATTTTTTCGTTCGAAAGTAACTTCTGCTCCCGTATCTGCCTGTACCTAAAACTAGCAAATTTTTCATCAAAGGTACAGAGTTTCCTGACACCATGAATAGAAAAACAGCCCCTCACCATGATGCTGCCTCTTTCATGCTTGGCGGTGGGGATTGTGTTCTTGGGATTAAGAGGAGTCCCTGTTTTCCTCCCAAGTATGACGAGCGTCATTTAGGTCGAAAACTTCAATCTTCCTTTCATTGGATCATACTGACCGTTCCCAAATCTCAATTCATTTGTCAAGATGGGCTTTGCGGAGCGTTAACCTCATATTTTGCTGTAAGGAGGAGTTTTGCGTGGAGTGAAGGGATGTAGACCCTTTCGATGAAATTCTCTCGTAACCCTTTTTAGGCTGACGTAAACTCCTTGTAACTTAAGTTATTTTTGTGGGTGCGTTCGGGTTGTCATAAGATCATTAGTCACCTTACGCAGCATATAGCGTCGAGAGCGGCCCGTGATTTTGCGAGGAACTCTGACTCTTGGCAGATTGGAGATTACCTCCAGTCTCTCGACATTTCCAAACCATTGGCCCATCAGTTGAATAACAATTACACGTGCTTTTAGAAGTTTCTGAAGAGTCTTCTGAATTTTTTTTCAAAATACTCAAATTGTGCAATAAAATAACGATGATTTAACATGATATCAATTTTAGCCTTAGTCTTTTGTCCTGTATATTATTCTGCTTAGTTTATTTTCTGGTTGTCAGTAAAATTTGTTTCATTTTATTTAAATATTCTAGTAAATGCGTGTGCTTTGAACTACTTGTAATCTTTACCTCAAACTAGGGGTCGAAATTTTCAAAAAACATCAAAAATAGAGTTGTGCAAATACTGATGTCCAGGCACTGTATGGCGGCTTCATACATAGTGCATATACTTGCATATACTGAATGTACGAGTATTCGTCTCTCGCAATCCCATATGTCTTAACTTGTCATTTGGACAGTACTGCTATGGCAGATAACATCACAGTAATTATTAATTGCCTGTCAACTAAAGTGAAAATTTATGCCTCGCATTCTTCATATTTATTTTGAGATCTGCATTGAGTAATTTAGTAGTTCTTTTGAGTGTTTTCTCTTCGTTGCAGTCGTAGCGGTTTATTTAGAGGCGCGAGGAGAGTTTATATGAAGTTGCTTGTTTGGGTGTTGTTGAGGACTACATATTGTCTTTTACCGCAAACCTCACTAATTAATAAAAATTGGTTCTCAGAGATCAATGTGAGTGTACGTATTATTTGAAAATTTTAAATTCCAACCCTTCATTTTTTTCAGAGCACTTCTAACTTGCCCGAGTAGTCTTAGGGCATGAACGCGTTCGTGTGCCTGCGCATTGAAGTTTTGTTTTCCCCCAGCATCACGCGAAGAAGACGTCGCTGTACAGCATGAACGGGAGCGTGGGGAAGGACCCTCGTGCTGCCCAGCACCACGATCCCTCCAAGGCCAACACCAACATCCATAACAAGTGAGTGGTTGTTACTGGGCTCGGCATGGTCACAACTGACTGGGTCAAAATCTAAAACGGGTGTGGTATCATGAGGTCGTCGTAACGACTGCGGAGTTGACATTGGTAATACGTAAGACATGCTTGTATTTCCGACGTGTTGTTACACCGAAATGCATTTATGTGTTCTGGGTAAATTTGCTGACGTTTGTAACCAATAGGTATGGTATTATAATATCTACTAAAGGCTTTTACAGGGTGACACAAAAAAAGAGGGAGGATGTATCACAACCCAGTTCTAAGTACAAAATGTACGTATGTATGATACCAAATAAATTTTGAAGATATTTGGTATACCAAATCTTCAAAATTTATTTGGTATCATACATACGTACATTTTGTATTTAGAACCGGGTTGTGATACATCCTCCCTCTTTTTTTTGTGTCACTCTGTTTGAATCCCGCTGCTGATGTTTGAATTTTTTTTTCATCTTGGGGGCATCCAAACGATTCACTACATTCACAACACACTGATAGCTTTCATGATGGATGAGCGATATCGGATGAGAAGACTTTAAAACATCGGAGGACTTCCAAGCAATAGCAGCATGCTGTAGCAAAACGGTGACGATTTTTGCCTTTTTACGTCTTTTCTTTGTGCATTTTTAAATATGAATTCACTCGTACATTACATTTTTTTTGTCAGCAAAATTATTAGGATTTTAACCGCGAAAAACTTTTAATTTGAACTATTCTTCTACATCCTCTTTTGTGACAAGCTCGTCGTTTGAAGCACTCGACCGTCACTCGTCTAACGCTAAGTTGTGTTTTCCGAAAAGAAACGAAAATATGCATTTTTCATCTATTTCCGTCTCACGTGCATTGGTATTCGGTAACCGGTGAATAATTTCCGTCGCATATTTAATAAAAAAGCAGAGCATTGTCTAATTTTTCCACCTTAAGCTTGTAGCGTTCATATTTTTAATGAGCAACGCTCGTTTCCTATGTTCATTGTAATATTCAGTAGGAACGGTAATTGATAAGCATGTTACTGATATATGTATACTGTTACTTCATGATGGAAGTTGTGAGGCTTGTTAACTGAATTAAGCTGCTAATTAAAAGGTTTATCAAAGGTTTAATGATGTAAAATGAATTGTTTACTGTTCTCGTGTACTGCAAACTTCATCAGCGAAGTTTAGTTCAGATTTTAATTAGCTTATGTAATTTATACTCCTAAATCGTTTTGATATTTGATTACTATTCGAAAATTAAATGTTTTCAATGCGTATAAGGCATGGCTAGCGTTTTAAGTGTCGTATTTGTCTTCAATAAATGTGATTTGAAAATGATACGAAGAAGGTTTGCTTGTCTAACTTGACAGTTTGAAAATAATAACAGATGGTTAAGTTTAAGAGGTAAAGTTTGGATAATTTGAATAAAGTATTCCGTTAATATTTGGAAAAACCAGTGTAAAAATATTGTGACTAATGTACATATAATTTTGTTTTGAAATTAGTGGTCAATAGAACAATGTTTTGAACATAAAAGATATTTGAAAAAATGCTAAGCACTTTTTGACTGCGGAAGTTATGTTTGGAATAAGTTTTTATATTTTTCCTTCAATCTCAGAATTTAATTTACCTAGATGAGGAATGTGATACACCGGTTTCTTGACTTTAATTACCTCAACGTTTATTCACTGTCCTTTGTTGTGAATAGTTTGTTTGAATACGTGGGCTATTGCCTTTTTATTTTGCTTGTGGAAAATATTTTCAATCTTACTACAGGAATAGTTGGTCAGATTTATGCTCGTAATGTAGTGTATTGTCATAATATATCTTATTTATGAAACTGCGTTGGACGTACAAAGAAGAGATGAAGAAATTGCATCTGTATTGCCTCCGTTGCACCAAATTCTGCTAATGTAAAAATTTTCAGTGAATATCTCGGTATGGAGTCTTACTGTCGGTGTTATCTCTATCCATGTGGTGATATGTTTTTGTGTACAACTACTGATTAAAAAAATCTGAAAATTATTTGCATCTAGAAAAACAAGTGAACAATCTTCCAGGGTATAATAATCTGATCACATGACGTCGTAAATGACCAGAAGCTGTTACCTCGGTGTCAGAGGAACTTTTGATTATTAATTCTAGGTTGTGTTTCAGGATCAACTTTTGCTTGTTATAAAAAACACTTTAATGAAAAAGCAGCAACTGTAATAGGTATTTCGATTATTTTTGTTATCTTAGAGATGCGTATCATCGACATTTTTTCACCACACTCCGAATACTAGTGGGCGGTTTCGATGTCGTTTGCAGCTAACATTCTCGTGTTAACAAGGGAAAAACTGGCGAGAATGGCCTTCTTCTACTTGATCTGGTGCGTGGTGTTGTCTGAATTTTTGTCTGGCTCATCCTTCCTGCTCTAAGAATTCCGCACCTCGAACACTTTTTTTTACCTCTTTTGTAGTTTTCTTTGGTGGAAATTTGTTTCAACTGGCTAATACGTGGGGGGGGGGAGGGTGGAGGCTGTGAAGTTGAAGAGTTCAAGCTCCAACAATATTCATCCTCATACTTAGAATTTAAGTCTCCTACTGAAGTTGCATTTAGATTTGTATTACTTAATCGATTCAGAGATTAGATTACCCAGAGCGAGCTTTTTAAAGTAGCAAGTCGTTGAACATTTTTTTAAAGAGAAAATTCCTCGTTTCTGACCTCCAGGTAAACGATGGAATTAAGTTTGATAATATTCTATTAGGTATCAATTCCAATGTTCGCGGCTCAGACTTCCAAATAATTACATGATGAATCATAGATGTTTGTATTTGAATTCGTAATGGGATGAAATTTTGATACCCAAGTTTATCAGCTAAAGTTTGTAAAAGGTGAACTATTGGCTATTACGAAAACACACATTAGAACCAAACGTACCTAGGAACTAAAAATAAAGGGGAACGGAAGCTTATAATGTATACAAGAAGACAATATTGATTATCAAATTGACATCAATGTACGAAATTACGGAAGAATAAATCTCTAAGTAATTTGGATCAAGCTTCGAATATAGTCGACCTTGTGTGTTAATTTTCCCAATCTGGTTTTGGAAGCGTGAAATGAGTGGGTTTACATTTTGATACCTCCCTCCTTTTACGTTTTAGGGAGTCTCAACACTCCGTTATACTTTGATGACGGAGTGTTGAGAGAGGCAAAGTGCAAACACTCCGTCGTATTAGAGTATCCAAAGTAAATTAAATATTTGTGTCATTTACCGTAGACTTTTTCACACCTGAACGAACCATCTATTGAGGCCTTTTAGTATCCATGTTCTCAATATGCCACCAGTACGGCGGTGCCGACGTCAATGATTTAACGCTGTTACCTCAAAGTATATGGACTCTGAGGTGAGACGTTTTATTTTAATTCGTTCAAAAAAGCCAATAAATACCAACGTTTTAAGCTAGTCTTCACTTGAAGCCAGGCGTAAGATAGGTAGTAAGGTTAGTTTATTTGGGTTTGTTTATCCTTTGCTATGGAGACGGGCGACCTAAGGACACAGGTTACCTCGACTGTATATACGCCTTTGGGACTTGTATCTTTCATGCCTAGTATACTCAATTCAATTTTCATACCTTCTTCGCTTTCTCTTTTTTCTGTTTCCATCTTCTTTATTCGTGATTTGCTTTTTGTATGTGCAGGGGATTCTGTGTGGCAAAACATTTCATATTGGGAATAGATTCCTCGTTTTCCAGAATCTATCCTCAATGGCCCCTTTTCTTCGCTCTCTTTAGACCACATTCCATGTGGATAAGGAGCTTTAAGCCAACGACTGATCTAATATTACACTCACGCGAAGCCTTCGGTTGCTGTAGCCATTGGTCATCAACGCTTTTCTCGGAAATCAACGCTTTTGGTTTCTCTCCGTCATTAGGAGTGTCCAAAGTAAATTAAATATTTGTTTCATTTACCGTAGACTTTTCCACACTTCCTGACCGATGGTAGGAGAGATATCGAAATGTACGCATGATATTTTTTTGTTTTCTCTCGCAGGTATGGTAAAGTTGACAATTACATCATTGGTGGATAGTTTAAAAACAATTTTTTTGAACAGAATATATATTGTAGTCTTTATTTAGATTCTTATGTTTATCGAATCGTACGTATGTTCAGTGTTGACTATTATGAATTTCAATCCAAGATCAAGAAATACTTTCAAATTCAGGCAAAATACAAAACGAATTCACAGTGTTAGTTGTCCATGATGCCAGGGGCATACATAGAAACGCTTTTTTCGAATGGTGTCAGATTATATACTTGTTCTGATTGAATGGTTGAATTTTTATTTTTGTGGTCTATTAATATTTCATTACTTCTCTATATTCTGTATTATTAGCTAATGAGGTAATCATACTCGAAAATCACACGTACGAGTTACATAAGCATTATTATACGCAAGTTTGTTTTCTAGTTCTAGATATTTTTTATTGAATGAGAATATTCACCATACATTTTTTAAGGTCACTTATATAAGCTGTCAGATAGAAAATTAGTCGCCTTTTATTTTTCGAGGCTCTGTCATGGAGGAGAAAGAGAAGGGTCTGTCTTGTTCTGGGGCTGTCTCAACTGCACAGAAGTGGGTCTTTCAGTTTAGGTATTCGTCAAACTGATCCAGCCTTGCTGCAGTGAGCTGTAAGATAACCAGTTTTATCATTTTCACATTGTTGGAATGACTAAAAGCATTTTGCTATGTCCATTTTTTAAAATAAAAACTGCTAGGTGCATCGGCCTAGGACTGTCGATAATTGGTATGACAGTCATTTAAAATATATCAGGTGTTTATTTTGCCCTGGTAAGTCCGCAGACTAGAATTAAATGAAAAAATTGTGACACCATCTAGAACGAAAATTAAAACGCCGAGAAGATCGTCCTCGTACTGTGGCCGCGCTACAAGATCGGTTGATGGTAGAGTAATTTAAAATCGGCCAGGTGTGTATTAGGATACTTGTAGATTCAATGTTGTGCAGAATTATCCTTATTATTCGTACTCGAGGTCCTATACCAAATTAGGAGCGATTGACTAATTTTTTGGTCGAAGAGCTTTTGTTGTTTAAAAGCTAGTCATCATATTACCATCAATTTTCCCCTTAAATTCACAGTTTCCTACTGTAGTATTGACCTTTGATATTTACATGGAGTAGCGCTCACAGCCCTTCCCTCTCTCCTGGATAGCCTTTCGTGTAAAACTTCAAAAGACATGATCGATCACTTTCCTGGGACAGCGCTGGAGCAACTCAATTATGCATGTTTTCCAGCTCAAAATTGTGTTGTCAATTAACGAGCTGATGAGGGGCTTTATAGATATCCCTCGTTTTTCACTCTACAATTTTCACACTGCGTCAGAATGGATTACTGAGATCAGGCTTGCTGCGATCAAAATTGGGATTGGGAGCGGGTGTAATTCTCATGAAGTATTAAGTGTATAACATCTCTAAAGAATATTTTGTACCGAATGTTACAAATCCTCGAGTCTGTATATCCCAGTATGTTTTTAAGTGTTCAAGTTTAGTGACGAAATGAAAAATGGTAGTATTCACCAACTAAAGTATTATATGTAATCATTTGCTATCAAATTAAGTAATTACCTAGAGTATCTGTGCAGCTCATATGCAATAGAAGTTTTCGTTACTTAAAACATGCATTTTGGTGTGCATGTTTTAAGCGGTAAATTTTACATGACTTAAGCTTACAGTTATTACACAACTTTAATTAGAACCATATAATGATGGACGTCGTCTTTCAGTAAAACTAAAACCATTGTAGCTGAAAAGATTAAATAGCTATCAGGAGCTTTTCTCTGAGAATATATGTCGCGATATTGTTTGTACTCAAAAGCATCTTATGATGATTAAACGTTCTCTTCAGATTCTAGCTACTGACTGCAAAGTCAGTAATGCTTGCTGCGGACGGCGGCTGGAGGCCACGCTCTGCAGTTTGGCCCTTTGATTCCTGACTTTACTCTCACGCCAAATTGTTCAGTTCTGCCCCTTAGGAGTAAAATAGAACTGTTTTGAATAATTGAACTATTACAGTAAGACGTTGGGTTAAATAGAAAATCTAGGCCCTAGATTTTCTGCTGAATGACCTAGATTCTAGGGCATTCAGCAGCATTTGCGAAATTGTGTTTTACGATGTGTAAACCAGAACCACTTCGTCGTTGATCCCCAAAGAGCTTTTGTCAAGTGTCATATTCAGTATTAAGTCTTTTAGGAAGTAACTTACTTGCAGCTGAGACAAGACCTTCTTTTCAGAGTTGATTCGTTCACTGATAAATAAGAATTGAAATTTTGTTCATGAAATACGAGTATCACAAAATATTATATCCTGGCTTCAAAATTTATTTCTTCGTTCAATAAACCACTTTAGATAACGTCGAGTGTTTATACTGAAATTGGACGAGTATTCGTGTAGTGGGATAATGACACGTGTTGGGCCAATCCCAAAAATATTTTAGGATATAAATAAGTTTTTCTGCAAAATTCCTTTCTCTATAGTATTCAACTTTAGGAGGAGAGGAGTGAACATAACTTATTTCAACCCTTTTGAGTTTGTACCTCCACAGTTTGATTCTCTTTTCCGTTCTCCGCGAGGTGCTCTAGGTTTTCAAGAGTCGTGTGTGAAACGACATTGATTAATCCTGTGTTTCAAGTTCTTATAAATGGCTTGGGTATCATAATGAGCTCACTTGAACAACACACTTTTGTAGTTCGTGAAATTTCCACCATTCGCATCGATTGAATATTTAATGTAGCTCGTACAACTGTGTCGGGGCGACGTGTGTTTCGTGACAAGTCCAGCAGCTGGAGACGGAGTTATCGATTGACCTTCAAGCCCGCACCGTGCGACGAGGATGCTACGTTTCGGGAGTCTGGCCTGCTGGCATTTATATTAACGTTGGGGTGCAGGTAGCTCTCTAATTTTCGGAAGGGGAGGATTCTATTTTCATTGCTCGTTCTATCACTAATTACACTACGAGAAAAAATGGAATCCGGCACATGTGATGAAATACAAATCAAGGTAACAAATATAGATCACAAGCTAAAAATGTTTCTGCTGTAAGCAATACAGTGCGTTTGTTTTGAAATGTCTAATGCCACAGATGGATCTTCAGAATTAAAAGATAGATTGAAATTATGAATTCTCCATCTTCATACGCGCTTCGTAGTGCACACAGAAATCTCTTTTCGTACAGGTAGTCCAATGAAGGACGCGCTTGGCAGTGAAATTAGGGATTATTCATCACCACACGACCCAGTGCGCGAAAATATTTTCAAAATAGTTGCTCAAGCAATGCTATGGATTTAAAGTTGGCAGAAAGCATTTTAATTCATAAACTCAATCAATCTCTGAATTCCAAAAATGCTTCTGGGGAAGTGAACATTTTAAAATAAATGCTATGCATTAGTTAGAGCACCAACATTTGTAGCCTGTGTTCTGCGTTCGTTACCTTGATTTGTATTTAGCCTATGTAACGCATTTTTATTTATGAAAATGTAGCATTCTTTCCCAATTAACTCTCTTGTAAACTATTGTCAAATGCCCGTCATTGCTATTAAACTGTGTTTTTGTATTTTACTTTTATTTGTAGTGTTAACATGATAAAGATGGGGCATTTGAAAACAAATTCCTGCCATTTTATTTTTTTATTTTGACATTTTCTTTACATGCAAAGAAATAGAAAGTTATATTTTTGAACCCAGGAACACGACGAAAGTGAACGTGACGTGGTGTTCCCCGTGTTGTTTAGGTGAATTCATTGACTTCGATCGTTATCGTCACGTACAATACAAAGCAATGTAGATACGTGGATCTGCCTGGATAAAGCACGATGTTGCCACGTACGAGAGCATGGCTATATTCGGAACGGGAATAAAGTATTTGTGATACATATCGAAATTATTCATAAAATTGTAAAAAAAAACAGGGAACTTTTCATAGTGAACCATACCACCGCCATACATAAATTCATAAACTGCGAGAATTTGTATTGTAGTTGAAAATTATTCACCTGTGGCAATGGGATAGGAAATGCCCATTATAATGGGAGCTCATTTGTTCTCCCCATTTTTGTTTCGTTTGAGGCGCCATTAGAGTTGTTCCTGGTCAAAATTGATGCCGAAAAACCACGTAAAATTTACTTTACGCTCGAAGTGAAACACTTTACTCTCAAAATATTTGTTAAGAACAGATCGCAATTTACTTGGTACCTCCGTATGGGTGTTGAACAAAGTTGTTCTTGAAGTGGTAAGGAGACTGCAGCTATTGGTTAATATCTTGCACCCGTCTGTTGAAATTAATTTCCTCATACTTAGTTTCCACTGACTTATACGGACACTACGGGAAAACTTGTCAGTTCTAGGTAATGCCTTTTCGTTCCGACGTCTGGACAATCAAACTTGCTTTTTCAGCTCCAATCAACAATACTCGCTGCTTCGACCAACAGAAAGAGGATTGTGATAAGAGTTGTCAACGGGGATAAACAGTCAGTACTGCTATCAGAGGGCGAGTATGAAAGGTTTTATGTATCTTCAACGTTTGGTAATCGTTGAAGAGCGTCAAGACGGACGCCAAGCAACCGACTTGCAGAGTCATCGATTACTCTGGCTTAGCGATTTATGTATATGAAGCGAATAAAAACGCAAGATATTGTGCTTCTGCGTAATGTACTGCACAGCTGGTAAACGAGGAGAACGGAAGCGTAACCTTTCACGAGAAATTTCTACGCAAAAAGGACAAATTTCACGGTAAACTTGATGCTCAACTTCACTGCCTCTCTAGACTACAATAGTGAAGCTATCACGTGCAGCACTGTAGCACTTGAAGCAACAGTGATGAGGCTGGTATTTGAGACTGCGCTGCTCTCGAGACCACTAAATAGCCCTTCAGCCTGCAATAATGAGGCCGGTGTTAGCTGTCCAGTGCCTGGCGTCTCATTTCCCAGAAGCTGGGCACGATCTCAGCGAGGCGTCAGTGATGCGCGCCCTCACAATCCCGCTCATTATCTGGCATCACTGTCACCCTCTGCTTGCTGCCGCCCTATTATGATACAAGTCGCCTGTGGAGACCATTAACTTTGTGATGCTCGGTCTGTTTATGTTGTCTGAACTTTTCGCTTCGCGAATGCAGCTTTAATTATTCACTGCTGTTTCGCTTGTAGACGCAATAATTAGTTCGTGCACAGGTGTCCTGCGTGCTCATCTATGTGACGCTGCTACTTATTATAAAAAGTCCAGCTTCGTGAACGCAGGGATAACAATGTTTGCTCGCATGATTTCAAAATCGAACGAATGTTGCCGCAGTGAGGTAGCTTGTCATTTGTTAGTTCTTTCCGCCTTCAGAAATTGTGAAAATTGTTTTAGAACTGCCACTACAGGAACGATGTCAATTTCGCTGTGGCATTACTGGTCCCTTACGTTTGATGAAGGTGTGTCGATAAAACCAGGGTGTGGAATACGTTTTTAATTTGAGTGTTAATTTAATTGATTGAATACGCGCTGAATGTTACGATGCGGACGAGGATGGAGTTAAGTTTAGCGAAATTAAGGACCAACGAGTTCTTGACATCAGTTGAATTTTTTTTCACAGCTTCCTTGATATTTCACAGGAATATGAGATGAGCTTTAAAAAATTAAGATATACTCATGGCTAAAACGATTTCGGGTACGACACTGCTTAACATTTTGACTACGATTCTCCATACAGGAAAAATTTAACGTTGATGAATATTTACGTTGTGAATGTTAAAATTTAGGATTTTATTTTCGCAAATTTGATTATCTAGTAATTTTCTTTCTAAACAGAACTATCTTATTCGATTGATGAACACACATTTGACAAAAACTTAAAAATTTGTATCTGTACATTATAGTTCTTTTTTTATTACATTAGGTTAGATTAGTTGATCGCGTGCACCATATATGACACATTTCGGAGGCAGATATTCTGCAATTGTTGCTTTCCTGAAAGAGGGTTTAACGTACAAGGAGATAGTAAAAAAAAAATTAGTCGCTAGAGCCACTGTTTATGAAAATGTAAAACCAGTAAAAGACCCTGGCAATTCTGATGTGAAAACGTCACCTGGATGTCCAAAAGTATCTATTGAACGCCATGATCGAGTTTTGGTTAGGCCTCGGCTGCAGAATCGCACGGCCACAAGTGCTTAATTTACCGAGGGAGGGAGAGAGAAGAGCAGGAATGACCGCTTCGATTTTCTCAATGAGACGAAGTTTTTAAAAAATTGCCTCAACTATAAGAGAGTTGCGAAGAAGCCTCTTCTGTCTAACAAGAGTATTCGGAATTACCTACATTTTGTAAAAAATTATAGAAAATGGTAAGCTAAAGGATGAAATTGAATATTTTTTACTTATGAGGCTCTTATTTACGCACTCGAGTGATCAAGAAAATGCATTTTTTTGAAAAGGAAGAGGGAAAGGTATTCCGAAGCCTGCGTCATTCTCATAGTAAAAGAATCCCGACACACATCGTGTACGTGGCTTCATTTCATTCAATGGAACAGGTACTTGACATTTTTGTAAACAAACACCTCCATGAAATTAAAATGGTGCTAGTTTTTGCCGCAATAGCTTCTAAATACTTCCAGCAGCTTGAGACCAATTCAGCAGTAATAGATTTTTTTCAGTTAGATGGAGCCCCGTCCTATGAAGTAAAAGTTACGACAAAATTCTTAGATGGTAAAAACATCGAAATTTTAGATCCTTGGTCTGGGAATTCCCAAGATTAGAAGATTAGAGCCATGATGAAAAATTTTGGACAATTTCGACGGATGATACTCATATGAATAAATCATCAAATTTGGAACGACGGCAAATGCTGATTCGATAAGAATGGTCAAACATGTGAAACATTAAGAAATCTTGTTTTAAGCATGTCCAGACAGACTGATTAAGTTATTGAGAAGAGGTTATATCACAGTAAGTGTTGAGTGATTTCCTCCCATTTTTTGTCGTATTTCTTTTCTACTTTGATAAAAAACTTGTCAGGAGTTGTCAATTTTTGCTACGTCATTCTACACTGAATCTTATATTGTGAAAATCCTATGCAATATTAATAGAAGGCGACTAATTTTTTATCTATGAAGCATTATCAAGCTTCGTATGTTTTCATACGTGCATGAATAATTTATATGGGAAGTAAATAATGTCTCAGATTTTATTTTTTGGCCATGACTGCACATTGTGCGTGTTTTATACTGCCTGCTTTAGAACTATTTTCTTTAGCGATATCCTCTGAAAATATTGGTGTATATTTCCAAATTGATCTAGCCATTGAACTTTGATCTTTTATAATCTGTAACTGATACCAAGTTTTGTATTATGCGTTAAAAACTCTCTTGTAGGGACATTGATGAACTAGTGAATTAGCGTTAGAGTTCAATTTAAGCATGCGTCTAGTTAAATTTTAAACCAGGCGTCGGGCATGCGTTTTTCGTGAGGAATGCAAAAAATGATATTTTATGATTTCGCTTAGAGCAATTTCTTATTAAAATCAGCAATTGATAATTATTAATCTACGCTAAGTTAACCAAAAGTTTCATTTAATTTGATGGAGTTATTAAAACTTGTTTGCGGCTGCCGTCTTCCAGCACAACAATTAAGTTCTTGTCTCCCCTTCAGCTCCAGGAACTTGTGCTCCAACTCCTCCTGCCCTGTAGCTCACTCGAGCTGTTTGCGTAAATGTGATTGTTGTAGTTTGTGTATGTGCATGCCGGCCCGTGGTCGAAAAGCACTTATATGTACTGTAGTTTCTCGACCTTATTACGGAGAGTTTCAAGTGACATTAATGTGGAATTACTTTTTGTCTAATTATAATGAAAACTGTTCATATCCTTCCTATATACACTCAAGGGGCATTGGATGGGGCGGCCCATGAGCAATAGGGTCAGGTTAGATATGTTTGTCTATCCTATGCTATGGGGACTGGTGACCCGACCCCAGGGGAGCTTTGTTAGGTTACCTCAGATATAGATAGGCCTTCCGGACTTCTACCTCTCATGCCCACTTTGCTTCTTTCAGTTTTCCTACCTTCTTCCTCCACCCTCACAGGGCCCAGGATAGGCCATAGCCAATAGGGTTAGGTTAGTTAGGTTTGTCTATCCTGTGCTTAGGGGAGTAGCGACCTCAGAGGGGCACTGTTAGGTTTTCTGAGCTATAGCCTAGGCCTTCGGGACTTCAATCTTTCGTGCCTGCTTTACTTCTTTTCATTTTCATGCCTTCTTCGCTGATCATTCTTAATCTTTTCTTCCTCTTAGTTTTTAACTTACTGGTTCTGTTCGTAGGGAATCTTGTGTGGGAACACACCTGTGCATAGATTCCACGTTCTTTAAAGTCCGTTCTTAATGGTTCCTACTTTTCACTCTCTTGAGATTGCCTTTGGCTAGGGAGCTAGGCTAGGCTTTAAATTAATATAATAATAATTATAAAAATAACAATAATAATAATAATAATCCTTTCTCTATTCGAACATGAAGCTGAATAACAATTTTCTTCGAGGTAAACTCTACGAGTGTAATTTGCTTTTAATGCAACTTAGTTATAGTCACTTGTTGGGTCACACTGAAAGATTCATCTATCTATATATTAATACGCTTGTACCTACGCACGTACAGTTCCGTCAAACTTCGCTACTTTTCAAGTGAAATTTTAGGTTTCTAGCGAAGTATCCTGTATACGGGTTGCATGTTTTGCGATAAAAAAAACAGTCTTCGCGGCACATTTTCAGTTTTCCTAATAGAGTTCAGACTACTCGCATCATCAAGAAGAAATTGCTTCCAAGACCAGACTATCTCTGCCCTGAACTTTTAATCTTTGTTCAATACTTGAGAAGACCACTTCTCATGGGCTGGTTTATCTAAAGTTAATCTAAATTTCCGTGAAATTTTCGTGCATCCTTCTAGTCACGTATTAATAAGTCTTTTATCAAAACACGTCCCAATCGTGCTCCGTGTCTGAAGTTGCAGGTTTTCTTTCATTGGTCGAGATAGCTGGTGTCAAATCTGATCTCCTCTAATAATATCAAAATATAGTTGAATTAAACTTGGGACAAATAATTACTCATTCACCTTGACGTGTTCATACTCGTGGCATTAGATTGCAGAATAAATATTTAAGTTTGTTTTTACAATTTCAGAAGCGTTGCTATATTGAATTTTCTCCATCGATTTGATTTAATTAAGAGAAGAGAACCTAAGCATCGAGCACGTGACTTTCAGCATGACCCAGACCGTGTTTACGATATCTTGTAGCATACAATTATCTGTTGATGTTTCTTATAAGCAATAAATTGCACGGGAAGGTAGGCCTTGGTAATAATGATGGTAATTACGTCCTAACTCATGATCAAATCTTCCAGACCAGTTGTTCATGTGAAATTTAGAGTGTGTAATATGTGTGTGATTAATGCGTGTGTGGTGCGGGAGTGATGAGCGTGTGATGCGGGTGGGATGCGCGTGTGGTGGGCGTGTAGTGCGTGTGTTGCGAGTGCCTTGAGTGGTGCGTATTTGGTGAGTGTGTTCTGACGGTGTGGTGTGTACTGCATGGTGGGTTGCTCATATGTTGTACCTGTGTGTTCATGTGTGGTACCTGCGTAGTACCTGTGGGGTACCTGTGTGGTACCTGTGAGGTACCTGTGAGGTACCTGTGAGGTACCTGTGTGGTACCTGTGAGGTACCTGTGTGGTACCTGCGTAGTACCTGTGGGGTACCTGTGTGGTACCTGTGTGGTACCTGCGTAGTACCTGTGAGGTACCTGTGTAGTACCTGTGTGGTACCTGTGTGGTACCTGTGTGGTACCTGTGTGGTACCTGTGTGGTACCTGTGTGGTACCTGTGTGGTACCTGTGTGGTACCTGTGTGGTACCTGTGTGGTACCTGTGTGGTACCTGTGTGGTACCTGTGTGGTACCTGTGTGGTACCTGTGTGGTACCTGTGTGGTACCTGTGTGGTACCTGTGTGGTACCTGTGTGGTACCTGTGTGGTACCTGTGTGGTACCTGTGTGGTACCTGTGTGGTACCTGTGTGGTACCTGTGTGGTACCTGTGTGGTACCTGTGTGGTACCTGTGTGGTACCTGTGTGGTACCTGTGTGGTACCTGTGTGGTACCTGTGTGGTACCTGTGTGGTACCTGTGTGGTACCTGTGTGGTACCTGTGTGGTACCTGTGTGGTACCTGTGTGGTACCTGTGTGGTACCTGTGTGGTACCTGTGTGGTACCTGTGTGGTACCTGTGTGGTACCTGTGTGGTACCTGTGTGGTACCTGTGTGGTACCTGTGTGGTACCTGTGTGGTACCTGTGTGGTACCTGTGTGGTACCTGTGTGGTGCCTGTGTGGTACCTGTGTGGTACCTGTGTGGTGCCTGTGTGGTGCCTGTGTAGTACCTGTGTAGTGCCTGTGTGGTGCATGTGTGGTGTGTAGTGCGTGTTGGGTACCTCTGTGGTGACCGTATCTTGTGTGTATAGTGTGCGTGTGTGGTGCGTGTGGCAGACACGGTCGCTCCTTGTAGGGTAGTCATAGTTTCTTCACAAAACTATGTCTGGTTGAGTGCACATTTGTGAACACTTGTTGAGATCCCAATTAGGTCACAAGTTTGGGCACTTTAACAAAGTTTTCACCCCAGTTATGGCTCTGGTTTTGACTCTAGCTGTCAACTCGATGTATCGTGACGCGCAGTAAAATAAAATTGTGCGACCTCGAGAAAAACAATTGAAACAGCCCTCTTATTTACTCTTGCTGCGAAATTATTCTGAACCTTTATTAAACTGAATTCTTCTTTGGAGATTTTTCTTAATTTTAAGTTGCCTATTCCGTTTCGGCACTATTCGGTTATTTTTTTGATGACTGATGCTCTGATATTTTTGTTACTCCGTGTTTTCAATCGGTGTTACATTCGTCATTTCATTCTGATCGATCTACCTATCATGCGACACTTTTATATTAACCCTCAAAAATGGATTTTCGCTCTATTTCCTCAGCTTTAGTGTGTGATTGAATAGTGGCGTCGTCAGACCGAGGGATACACGTGCCGATTTTATGTTGGTGTCATTTTTCCCGCAACGAACAGGGATTTTATTCTCGATTTTTATGTTATTATCTATAAATACTCACGGAACTAGATGAAGATCAAAGTGAAATAGGCTAATGAATTTGAGTATGTGACGTTGATAACATATATTTTTGCCAGATGCGCAAAGTAAACTATACCAATTCGAGGTGTTATGTTCTGTAAATAGAAGTGGCATATACTGAAAGATTATGGAAGTGAAAATATGTATCAATGGTTTTTGCAAGGGCTGGGCCTCGTCATGGGTTGTGCTAGCACTAATGGCTCAAAATTCTGGGATCGACGGAAGGGCAACATTGATGGAGAAAATAACGCCTTTGGTGGAGAAAATATCAGGTTTTGGTGAGCTGGGATCCATTATATCTCGAGAGGCTTTTTGAGCGCGCTCTCAAGTGTGAGCTAGGAAATTATGGGAGAAATTCTCGTGAATAGGGAGGGATTTGAAAGTATTATGCATATATATAAAAAACGTGGCCTACCGGCCGCAGGGAATGGTCAGCGGAAGACAGTTTAAAATGAATATTATTCACACTAAGGTAAGTAACGTCAAATAATACTAACATGAACGTTCTTTAGGATTCAAAATTATAACTAACTATAAATTACAAGTAGGGAATTTGAGTAGAGCAGCTTGAAGCAGACATTCTGTCTAGTGATGCTGAAAATATTTGGTGGTTTTGATGGAAGTTTCAGTGATATGTCATGATGATCTGAAAGCATGATCATGAAATTGCCATCCTCGCGCTCTTCGTGTGTTTTGTGTGAGTTTTAGTTTCACAAGAGGGCGCACGATGTTGGTGAGTGTCGTCGCCAGTGCACGTAGAGAATTGAGCGCTGCGTGTGCTGCTCCTGAGGGAACACATGCTAGACAACAGGGTTAGGTTTGTCCTTCGTATGCAATGGGAACTAGTGTCTCCAAGGGAACACGGCTAGAATACCTCAGTTTTAGCTAGGCTTTCGGAACTTCTATCTTGCGAGCCCACTTTGCATCTTTCCATTGTCGTGCTTTTTTCGCTGATTATAATTACTTATCTTTTCTTCCTCTTCTTTTTTAACTTACGGTTTGTAATGCGCAGAAGGTCTTGTGTGGGAACACACCTGTGCATAAAATCCCGGTTCTCCAAAGTCCATACTGAATGGTCTCTTCTCTTTCGGTACGAGATAGTCTGAGTTACTAAAGAGCTGCTATCACTGTTACTTCTACTATGTAATAACCATGGCCCCACGCTCATTGCTGAATCAGTAGCATTTGTTGTATGGACGTACTGTACTGTTGATTTAGTACTGTAATTTCGTAGGTTTCATCTTCCGGTTTTCAACCTTCTTACATGGAGTAGATGTCCGGTGTATCTGACCCCTCACACGAATAATTTCGAATGTCTACTTCAATTTTCTTTGTTTCAATTCTTTGGAGGTATTCGCAGTCACTGCTAAAAATATTCTACGGGCGAATGGAGTAATTAAACTCCTGTAAATATAATTTGGATCCTCTTAGTACAACTGATGGAGCAACTGTAATATTTTATGAGTATTGTTCATTATTTTATAACAGTATGATATGATCGTGCTATCGGCTTAATGTGTCAGTGTGCTGAGCTCATCGTGACCTTCATTCTTCATTTGCCTGAGATGCTGACAAGGAAATGCATCAGTTAACCTTTATTCAGGGGGAGATAGCGGGGAACCTTTTTACGGCACGGTTTCTTTCTGAAGTTGTTTTCTTCATGTAAGTTTCACTTTGATTTTGCTTTCATAATTTATTTTCGTAGAGTGTCAATCCGTGCTTTCTCATCTACCTATTACATCAGAACGTCAGTTTCTCTATAGAAAAATCGTATATTCCGATATCACTCACATACAAGGCATAGTACATCAGGTTTTCAGTCAGTAATTTTACAGCTTTGAATTACAATGTGAAAGTCAAGTGACACTTCTGATTGTGATCAGTGATTACA
>VOMN01073291.1:0-18800 GCA_014899125.1 Orchestia grillus | reverse complement strand
GAGGCATACTAGGGAGGCATACTAGGGAGGCATACTAGGGAGGCATACTAAGGCGCATAGTAGCGAGCACAGTACAGGGCAGCGCAACCCGAAGTGGCGGTACGGGGCCCTGTAGCGGTGCGCGGTCCACCAGCTGCCGGCACTCGCCCGGTGTCCCGACCGTGTCAAGGAATCATGTAAGTAATTGGTCGTTGCAAAAATGATCAAATTGCATTACATTCAGGTATATATCTATATGAATACGGAATATAACCAGTACGTGATACGACGAAAAAAGGCACATCGGATAGTTTGAGAAGCACCGGTACTGCAATAGTACTGAACATCTTTAGCCTGACCGCTGCGTAGATCAGTGCTGGGTATGTTTACATGTAAGCTATGTTGTAAGCTATGTTAGGTAAGCTATGTTTGAGTGAGGGTATCAGCCATTTCTAGTGTATTGCAATCGATCAAATTATTTACATAAGATTGCCTTAAATATTAAATACTAACATACGAAGGAAATATAATTTCTCTTAGAAAACGATAAAATACATGATATTGAACTGTTCATAGTTCACATATACACTACCGACTGAAAAGTTCTCGTGCCCAATGAAAACGGTAAAGATTCACAACAAATTTGACAACGATTCAAGAGCCACTAAATTTTGATTCATGATCTTTTTAATTTAGCATACAGTGTTTCCTGCACATAAATCCAATGTCGATCAATTGCAATTAGTTTGAAACCGTTACCACATGAATCGTAACACTTTTATTAAAAGATTGTGACGAAAAAACGCGAATTGAAGATGAATCCAACATGAAAGTTGACATACGAGCCTCACAGTAAGCTTTCTTGAGTTATGAAACACGGAAAGAAAAAGACGCATCCCTGAGGGATACCGGAAATTTTCATGAAAAATATAAAAGGAAACACTTTTCTACAAACAGACTGACCGAAAAATAAACGCGCAAAAATTCGTTTGCAGCTTCTGACTCCACCGTACTGTAGGAGTCATAATATATCAATGGAAAAGGTAGGAGTAACTTCTTTCTTCAAATTTATGGATGTGTTGGCAAATTTCTGAATAATTTTATAAATACAGAATCCGTTGGGACAACTCCAAAGTAAAGATTTTAGCGCAGGAGGACCGTTAACTCTGAAGAAACTTCCGTCCTAAAACAGACGCATTTAGCTGAAATTAAACCTAAACTGGGATACAAAGGAAATCCCCCGGGCGTTGTTTAAAGATTCTTATTTTGTAAAACATAATTCAAACACAGTATAATTTTATCAGTAGAAGATGGTCTCCAAAAGGTTGTGCTAAATTGAAGAAAAATTTGACTAACCTTCCAGCAATAAGAAAAGAGAACCTGCTGTACCTTGGAACTTACATGCGTATATCTGACTAAGAGATGACTTAAGCCCTTTCTGCTAATTCTTCAGGTAACTAACAGCGGTATCTCAAAGTTCTTTCATTAGGAGAAGATCTCTGAGCCACCACTATTTCTGAACTACCCGTAATATTCACTAAATAACCTGTAGAGACGATTCAAATCAACACTAGGTTCGAGTTACATAAAGTGCAGGGCACAACAGGTTCCTGTGCCTCTTTGCCAAGGAAATAGTTCAGTTCCCCATGTTTTGTTTACGTCGCACTCAATTCCGACTTGGCATTCCGACGTACACTCGCATCTCAGAGCGTAGCATTTACAAGCTGCCACAAAAATCCAGATTTCATCGTCCAGCGACGTAGCACACCATAAAAACAGGAAGGCCAGACTGACCAACGGCATCTGACTCTGTCACCCAAAAAATCATCCAAGAGTTTTGCAGGGACCAGGGCCAGGAGTAATGGCCAACGAACAGAGCACAGCATTCTCAGCGATCGCTAAAAACACATTCGCTCGGTTTAGGAAGAAACGGCTTTTTACGCGACCGTTAAAATGTATTCTTTGGATTTCTGTTGAAGCTATTTCATGCAAGAAAATACGATTTATTTAACTCGTTTTCGGCCAGTTAGCGCGAATGTGATTGAAGTGGTATTGTAAAACATTCAGTTCAAGTGGTGTTTAGCTACCTTCAATCATTATGAGCTCTTGCTACAGACGCACATGAGCACCTTCGTTGATTATGTATGAACTACAATTCCTTCCATTAGATGAAACCATTATAATGTTAAAAATTACAATTTAAATTTCATTAATACAAACATGGAGACATGGACAAAACATGGACAGACAGAACTGAATTTCACAGCTGTGGATTTCGCACGCCTGCCAAAAAACGTTCGAAAGATTCCGCAACTAAAACGATTTCCACACGATTCCTACGCTCGTAAACGCATAAGATCACTATAGAAGCTTCAACTATCCGTTATCGTTGTAACTAATATCCTAACTTTTCCAAATAAAATATTCTAAGAATTAGTAATTATTCATAAAAATGTTATTCTTTATAAGTGTTAAACTGATAGTTATAATTTTTACGATCATCCATAGTAGCAAAAACCAAACAAAAGTCAATTAATTAATTCCACACTTGATATCAGCGAAGAACCCACTATTTTCCTTGCAATAAAACTACTTTCCACATCGGAAGTAATCAAAATTGCAGTCCATTCTTCTACAGAATATGGATAAGACTAAGTCTTTTACGAGAGCAACTTCGACAATTTCTTGATCTCATTTGCTGGCATTCAATTTGGGCGACTCGCGCCGACTTTCACGCCCGGCAAGTCGGGACACATCGCCTCTCACCCGGCAAAAACCAAGCAGTGAGGCAGCAAAAGAACTGTGAGCAAGCCAGAACGAATGAAATGAACAACAAGGGCAACAGATTAAAAAAAGCTCCCACAAAAACAGAGCATGCCACAGGAAATTAAAAGCAACAGAGCCAGGGAGCAAACATACTACAAAAAAAGATGGACAAGCAGCTCTAGAGAAAATTAAGCGTCCTCAGCTGTAAATGAACTTGACCAGAACACAGAAAAAAAGACATAAAATGCATTTTATAACGACGATTTCTTAACGAGTGTCGAGAATGTGCTCTCAGCATGAAGTGAGGGTTACGCAAGTGAAAGAATGAAGAATGTTCAGTGAAATGAAATTCATAATAGAAGTCCGCAAACGAAGACGAGAAGACGTAACCATAAATAGGAAAAAATTGAACTTAGAGCGATCTTGAAACAAAAGGAAAAATGCAAAAAACATTCCCACGTCACATTCATGAATTTATAATTCAATTAACGTTAGGTAGAGAAATAAATTGCGACATGTATCCTTTAAATTTCCTCGTTGAAAAATTACTGTATAAAAATTTTTCAGCTTGAAATGAAACAACCAGAGAAGCAATGTAATCAAATTTCCGACCTTCACGGACAGACGTTGATACAGAACCATTCGCCTGCACAGAAATGAATCGCTTAAGAAAAATAGGCTCCAAGCAAGGGTAATTCGAGTCGGGATGTCAGAACAAAAGATATTAGAAAGAAGGAAGGGGCAGGTACAGGCACCACAAGTACAGGCACCACAAGTACAGGCACCACAAGTACAGGCGCCACAGGTACAGGCACCTCAGGCACAGGCGACACAGGTACAGGCGCCACAGGTACAGGCACCGCAACGAAAACCACCATGCAGCCGTGCTTGACATCGAGGTAGCGGATTTATAATCGAAGTTGTCTGCAAAAATGGCCCAAGTTGAGGACGGGATGCCAGGTCTGGTCGTACAGGGCGGCCATCGATGAGCAGCTGCAGCAGCGACCTCAGCTCTAGCCCCCACTCGCAGCGACCTCAGCTCTAGCCACCACTCGCTGCTACCTCAGCTCTAGCCACCACTCGCAGCTACCCGGTAGGCATTGCGCGTCTTACCTCACGCTCTGCTAGACTTGTCCTACAAAAACTATATAAACGTTATCGTAAATCTATTTAAACTCGGCAGTGAACTTTTCCTTGAGTCTTTGCCCCCCAGCAAACTGTTAGGTAGTAATGATCAATCAGCATGCGTGAATAATGAATTTGTTTTCGAATAGATCAAAGAATTTAAAATCTTTTCAAGATGAACTCGAATTGGGTACAACGATCTTAGTTAACTTAATTAACTACCAACACCCGAGTTTACAGTTACGCAAAACTCTGACTATACGAATCAAACACTTTGAACTAAAAAATGCTCCTGTATTTGCACACATACGTTAACCAAGAGCCTAAGATATTCGTGCTTCATGAACTCGCTCATAAGTAATAAAGGCTACAAATTATTCGACAGAACATCAACTATTACAGTTAGCAGCACAAACATGTCTCTGATGAGAATTTGTTCAACGCAGGAGCACCGAATAGAGATTCTAAAAAGAAGTGTACTATGTACAGCGTCCCTGAGTATCTCCATGTTTCCCCGTTTCACAGGAATGATCCCGCGTGAATCGGTTATTATTGCACGGAGGTGCAATTCTCGATTGACTAGCACTTTCGTCTCAGAACACAATTCGACATCACAGGACCCAATACTAATCTGAGCATCACAAGATGCACGAGCCGAATTTTCGGATTTGATTTGGAGCACTTTTGGCCTACAATCAAAATCTCAAGAGTTACGACGTTGAAAGAGAATTCGTTCGAGGTACTATACCACACGTGCCCACTCGGGTGGGGCAAGAGGTTACCGTGAATACCAACGTGATGCAACTGGTCCCAGAATAATTCCGAAATCTACGGGTTGATGACGATAGAAACTACAAAATAGGGTTCAAGGGTTCAAGGGTTCAAGGGTTCAAAATAGGTGGGTTCAAATGAACCCACCACCGCTGCATTATAGTCTAACTAACACGATGAATACAGTTATAATTATTTTCCTAACGTCGAGTTACACCACATAAATTACTTCTCTTCGAAGGAAGAAGAAACTTCAGTAAAAATAATGTACTAACAACAAAGTCATCCTTACCACGCTGACATGGTAGCCACAAATTTGTTTATTTAGAAGTTATCCGGAACTCAAACCAGTCAACCGCGTCATACGACAAAACTAGTAGCAATTTTATTTCTCCGTCCAGTGCAGTATCAGTTCATTTGTTGGGAAATCATGAAATGGCTTGATGACTAATTATAGAACGCAGTGAAAAATTTTAACTAACTAAACTAAGCCGTTGGGCTAACAAATCCTTTGGTTAATTCTATATTTTCCCTCGACACTGTAGCATCGGTTTGTCGTTATGAAGTCATGAAACGACGAAATGACTTTGGTTGTACAAAGGCGGAGACGTTTAACCAGAACGCCCTCGTTAGTGAACCTTCCTCCAAGGTAGGTTTCAGGGGCGTCAGCTCTAGTGATGGGGAGAGTGTAATATAGAGCCGAAATATTCTGAGCTCGCTAGGCAAGTTTTCTAGTTATCAGAGAGAATTGATCACGAAACGATAAAAAAAATTAGCAGACGTACTACCAAGACGGGTGCTGGTTTTCCAGACTGACAATACCGTCCATCTAATTTTGCGTTCATTAGTTCATTTTTAGCACACGAAAATAACTAAACACGCTAGTTCTTTTGTTAGATGTTGCCTTTAGCGAAACGTTATCATTTTCAAGAATACATACTAAGTAGTAGTAGCAGTAGTAGTAGTAGTGGTGGTGGTGGTGGTGGTGGTGGTGATAGCAGCGCTTCACTAACTTAAACTATCTCGTACCGAAAGAGTCTGAACCATTTAGTATCGACTTTGGAGAACGGGGAATCCATGCAAAAGGTGTGTTCCCACACAAGATCCCCCGCGCATAGAAACAGCAAATTAAGAAGGAGGAGGAAGAAACGACAAATATGAAATAGCGAAGAAAGAATGAAAACGGAAAGAAGGAAAGTGGGTACAAAAAATAGAAGTCCCGAAGGCCTATCTAAAGCTGAGGTAGCCTAACAGTCCACCCCTGGGGGCGTTAGTCCCCATAGCATAGGATAGACAAACCCTACACTCATAATCCTTACTGAGGTTTCACATAGCAAATGATAAGAATAACGCCAATTGACCGATGCTCACAATGTTCAAGGACACAGCTTAATTAACTCGAGTCAATTTTGTGACTGCCATTGATTGTATTTTTTATGATCACATACATTTCAAATAACTCTACGTGTAAATTCACCATAAATAATGAGTCATAAGAGGATCATTAACGATGTAATAAACTAAGCTGGTAATTTCCATAGTTATTTTGTTCATTTTATGGCTATTTTGAACTGTCCTCAACTAAGTACACTGGTTTGCTATGGGTAAATAAAGATGCATCCTGCTCCTCCAGCAGCTATCGTACCGAGTTCCGTTTACGAGCGACTGGATTTCTTCAATTTTTTCCATTAGGTTGGGACGAAAAATGAGATCCAATTTAATGGTCGATAACATGAAAAATGACGATTATACGACCACTGAATTTGTCATACAACATCAATTCTTATTTCTTTAACCTCATTCCACAAGTCAAAAAGCTAATAAGTGCCACACTATTGAGCTGCTTGACAACTTAGTTTTGCCATTTTCACAATATCTGAATGAAGAAAGCATATTGCTTAGACTATCTTTCAGGAGGACAACTGCCGTGTGCATCGGGCTAGAACTGTCATTAACTGGTATCAGTCATTCAGGTTATGTCAGGAATTTTTAGATTGGCCAGCTAAATGCCCAGACATGAACCCAACAGAAAATATATGGGGCCACCTAGAATGACTAGTTAGACGAATTTTGCAGCAGTACTTGAGACCAACATGAAACGTACGGAGTAAAAGAGCAAAATATATTTAATGCGACATTCAGCTAGGACGTACAGAAGGATTCCCACTATTAGATATTATAAACAATATTTCCAGTGATAAAAATAAGAGCATTCTCAAATGAGAATAAACACTGCTATTTCGATAAAAGTTTTCCGAAACTTAATTTAAGAAAACTAAACTTTACCTACGCTCCAACTTGATATGGATGGCATCAGCGCTACCTTTACAGCTGGTATTATTCATGAGAAATTTTAATTTCCAAAAACCTTCTTGCGTGTCGGAAGAGACAAAGCGCATAACACGGTGATACAAGTACTTTTAACCGGTTAAAGGGTATTGACATCATATGATGTCCGCGTGGATGTTGTATTCACACGGTCGCTGTCGATTACACATAGCGTATGAATGAAACACTGGCCACCTGGACGGTGACCGTTAACGGTTCAGGGCGGGGCTCGTCGTGAGGGGCAGTCAGCTTGAGCTGATACGCTCTTGGTGCTGGCGCTGACTCAGCTCCACGCCACCGATCCGAGACACCAAGATTTGGGAAACCTTCCTGTGCGAATCGAATATCCCATAAAAAGAACATCCATCCTCAGAAGTTCAAAAATGCCGAGCCACACGATAGTTTCCTCACCCTAAAAGTCCTCTGGTTATTCCGACATGACTTTTCCCCGCAAAGGTCAGGTGGCTGCTGAAGTTTAGCGCGACATAAAACTGTTACGGCTGACGCCACTAGAAATTATTATGAGTTAATATCATAAGCGAAAGCCTTGACGCGACGAAACCAATTAGATGAATGGAAGCACTCTTTGATTTTTTATGAGGACATTGTCTTCAACTCGAACAAATATAATTTACACTTGGGATACAAAATATAGAGCTAAGATATTGCTAGAAATAAACCATGGTTCCCAACTCAGGTCTCGGCATTTAGCGAGAAGAAAATGCATTTTTCGACCGTCTCAAAGTTTGGAAAGAAAACAAGGGAGAAGCTGGGGTTCTAATGACGGTATCTTTATTCAGCTGCTGGGAAGATGCGAGGACCCAGCTCACGTGTCGCCTATCGTAGATTCCGTCAAAACAGAGCCAGGAAAACCCATGAAATTTTCAAATTGGATTTATGCGGAGCAAGTTGACGTCGGTACGTGATCCGCATGAAAGCAATATTGGACGGGCGGATGCAGAGCCAGCGTCGGAGCGCGCTGGAGCCAGCATGCTGATGAGCCCTGGTTCTTTAAGCTCTGAAATTCAGAGCTCTATTTTATTCAATCCGGAAACGGTGAGAATGGAACTTTTTCCGAAAGCTATGGGATCAGAACGCTAGTCGAAAACATGAGCAGGGGTTAATAAAATAAAAAATAAAATGTTAGCACGGCAAGCTTGAAAAGCACAGTGAACAATTCGTGCAATTAATAAGAACTGTTTCCAGCAGCAACGCAGATAAAAATACTTCGACGCTCTCAGTCGCCATCTAAAATGACATCTACATTGGCGGCACCACCACACGACTGGCATGCAAAAAACCCAGACCTCCGAGGTCGAGCGAGGCTTTGAAGCTACTGGACGTCCTAAATTCAACCACCACAATTTAGGAAGTCACAATTTTGAAACTGACCATGCAGTTAATAGAATTTAAACTGTTCACACACTAAAATGATATAATAGATTAAATTTTCACTACATAATATAAAACTAAGTTCACGTACGGTCCGAGCTGTGGGAGACGAGACTTCAAAGCTAAATCAGGTGCTAGTTTCTGTAGTACATTCCGCTGAAGATTATAAGGCCAGAATTGAGAAGCACGAGGCCGACACAACATTCGTCTCCTTCGGCTATGATGCGAGTAAAATCAGTAGAGGATTACCAAAGCTTTCAGTTGTTACGGACAGCAAGCATTACTCTTTCTGGTAAAATCACTTCGTTTTCCTGCAAATCGCTACAACATGACTAGAGTGAGACCTTCGACGGCAGAGAGAGCTGCAACCTCAGTGTACATTTCATTAGAAAACTCGAATTTACAGTCTTTGCAATGTTGCAACTTCAACGCAATACTCTAAAAAGTACATGGATCCTACATTAAAGCGGTGGCATCCCAGTATGGCCAGGGCATAAAGGCCCAAACATTTTCAAGGTATTTAAAATACATTGAACCCGAGGTTTCGGTTTCCTCCATGCTGCAAAAAATATATTTAAGTGCGGGTGTCATTGGGTTGAAACACGTTGATGAAAGTAACTGGGCCGGGACCTCAATCGACAGGTATTTCATGCGCAAGCTTTGGGGCAAATCTGGAGCGACGACAATGGCCCCGCGCTTCTTTCACGGATGTGAGAGATGTGCGCTGAGCCTCCCTGCCGCACACTTTGTGGGGCAGAAAGACAATAGTGTTCCAAGGCGGTGAGGCCACCATTTAAGAAATGCCCACAGTGCCGCAAGATAAGTAGGCACAGCAGCTAGAGCAGCCAACATTAAAAAATAATAAGAAGCGAACAAATTAGCGGTAAAGAAAATATGTAAAGATTTGTACTTTAGTTCGGGCAGAATAGGATTAGGCACTGAAACAATTCACGAAATGCAGATCATATTCATCATGAAGATAAAATGGAGGATTATTTTATTTTAGCTCCAAAGCATTCACAAAGTTTCAATACTAATTGGAACCTGTTCAATCTATCACCTCAAACACCAATGGCAATGGAAAGACGGGCCTTTGAACAGATTAACGAGTGAAAGAATAGTTGAATGCCTTGATGCCATGAATTAAGTTAAATCCCAGATTCTAAAACTAATTTCAGAGTACGTATGCCCTATCACTCTTTTCCCCTTACCTGAACTCTGTTTGTACGGCTGAAGTTTTTATTTTTAGCTCAATTATGATCAGGTGTAAAGAAATAGAATTAAAATTATATCCTCCTATCATCGGGAATTCAGATCAAAATGAAATGGCACTACATACGAGCGGGCTCCTTACGAGAAGCTCATAATCTACACTTGCACACGCTAGTCGAAGCACACTTGATTCAGTTTGAAGCGTCTTGATTCAGTTTGAACTTGATTCAGTTTGAACACTTGAACACTTGATTCAGTTTGAAGGTGCAAGATTAATAATAATAAATTAATAAATCAGGTTTTAATAAAAAATCAAGACTTTTATTCCAAATAGTTATTAATGTGGAATTCAAAAATTAAATTAATGTCTTTGCAAAGCTAAATCTCTCTGGAAAGTTTGCATACTTTAGGGTTCTTCAAAAATTTATTTTGCTTATGTAGAACTCAATTCTCTTGAAACTAAAATGTAAAACATTTAAGCTAATTTAAAAGAATGCAAACAGCATCTACGATAACATTTAGCTTTGGATGTCGTTATTGCAGTTATTCACTGGAAATTTTTTGGCAAATATTCGTACGGAGATGTCAGCCAAACGGCATGCAAAGCATTTCAATTACTCGTATTCATATCTTGAAATACGATGATTCTATTCATTAAATTATGTGTAATTAGAAATTAGATTTCATGGCCACATACTCAGGAAAACAACGCAGAGATACATCTCATGTAAAACAAATGTGCTAAGGGACGGGTCCTGGGTAGCAAAACAGACTACTTGAGTATCAACCGGGGAATTGGTCTCTCTGTCGCTATATTCTATTTACTCGTAATTACATGACCTCGTAAGCTCCCACGAAGAGATACTTAAATATTCGGAGTTATGTCCGTAGAGTTTACTGGAGAGATCCTACTGTTGATTGACGCTCAAGGTACCTTCACTGCTAATAAAGATAATTTAGGCTACGCAAATCATGTCTTCACTTCCAAGAGAGAAATTATTAATAAAGAAGTAAATTGCCAGGTATTTTGGAGATCTGCTAAGCCAACAAAAACTATGGTTAATGATTTCAGTACATCAAATTCTAAAGAAATTCATGGGATAGAATCTCGATTAGGGTAAAATAGTTTAACGATAATAATGCTGCATTACCAACCATACAGGCACCAGCGCTAACTCATACTTGCACAAAGTTTATTTTTCAATAAATTTAGCGGGACTTTTATAATAAAGTTGTTAGTCGATTATTTATATCAAAGTCAAATTTAATGGAAAAATATCGTCTGGTTGCTGAAATAAATGAGATTCGGTAAAGGGGACCACTACAAACAGCCAAGCAAAACAAAAAAAAATTAAAAACAAGCTAGTTTTACACTATTATCATAAATCACGTGTAACTCCTTGCAGTAGATAAATGTAGAAACACGATGATACCAATAGATTCTCCATATTTACTTTCATTATCATCGTTCTTATTGAGTATTACTATCATCACGATGCGTGTGCATAAAACTAAAACTTGACAAAACCCGAAATTAAGGCTATGCGTTAAAAGGTAGAGGAAGAAATTAAGGACAATAAGGAAGTGAGAAAACACTGCAGGGCTTCGTGATCCGAGATGAGAATTATGAGAATAGTATAGGAATGTCAGAGACGAATCTAGTGCAATCCTAACAGGACGATGATAGCATAGAACCTGTCAAACATGGCCTTCGCGGCCCCACTCATTGAGATCAATATTCAGACCATGGCAGATTGATCTAATTATTCAGTTAAAGTGTTACATTTCCAATTCACTCTAGGCAGTGAAAAAAGGTAATCAGTAGTCTTGCATTACTGAATAATATATGATGAAAACGTTCCCCATAGCAGAGGACTAGAATCTCACATAATTTAAAGACCAAAAAGGGAAAGTGATCTCCCGACATACTACAGACTCTTTTTGGCTTTCATATGCGTCTATAAATGTGCAGATGTTTCAGTTACGATAGAACGATGCGTGAAGTCCCTGGATCGATCAATCGTAACTGAAACACCAAAAGAGCGGAACGAGTTTGCAAAAGCGCAGTCCAGGATGTAGATGGCATACATTTTTGTGAAAAGAGTAAACAAATCTATAAAAATACGACATTGTTTTGAAGTTATTCCTCTGGTCTTGAATTTAACTGCCTAATTTACAACTTCAACTGATGTAGAATCATGATAAATTTTTTGCGATTTCATATCCAAACATAACTGTCTTTTAATAAACACGAAAATTCGACAAACCTGCGTAATCAAGCAATACTCATGCATTCGACGCTGAAGACAATACGTAAGGCCTGATTGAGAAATTTACACCAGCTCTGCAGCTGGCTACGAATGATTGCACCACGAAATCTTCAATTGCACACTCCATCTGGTAAGTGCTCCGAGCATCCGACTCCCATTCCAAAGTTTAATTAGCAAACAAAGGAGAGAATGCGGTAGGAATAACATGCGAGATTGCACATTCAACCCTCGTCTCATGAATTTACCGAAATTCAACGTTTCCCAAAGCCGCAAATCCCGCAGTCCAAGACTTAATTCTGCAACAGGAATTACTGTACGGACTAGAGCCAGAGACATTTCACCTGTACTTTGTTTACAGCAGCAGTAAATGATTAACTTAGTGCAGCAGACGAAGCTGCGATTAAAAGTCCCTTCTTTTCACACGGGGAAAGCCTTCAAGTTCTACCAGTCAATTTTGTACAAGATAAATTGATAAATGGGGTACTTTAATGTGAGCCAGAAATATTTCCATTAACACCAAACGAGTCTTTAACTATGCAGTAAAAACTTAAATTTAATTCAGTATGTTTATCGTGAAGTCACGTCTTTCTTAAAAACCTACCTTACGTGGTATACTAATTGGTTGATGTTGCATTCCACTAGTGTGTTTAATGTAGACAACGTAATCAAATCGTAATAACAGCTAAAGAATGTACCCCTCTAATCAACGCCGTAAAAACGTTGTAAAATCTAAAACTTCTGCATTTCAGCGAAAAATGACAACACCGAGAACACTCTTTTGAAAGATCGTTTGCCCATTTCGATTGGAATGAAAAAATGAGATCAGAAATATAAATTGGCTAAATAAATTTTCAAATTGAAACGAAAATGCTCAGTTTTATGAGATTAAGTTGGAATATCAATTTACTAAATTTGCTCCTTCCCTATGATTTCTAATTTCTTAGCGTAAAACTGTTCAATAATTGGAGGGACGTATGTCCTTCGTTTGAAAAGTGTCGCCAATACGGGTACTGACGCACGAATATTCATAGAGAGCATAGAGAATATTCATAGAAAATGAACAAAAGCTTCTCACATTCTTTCATTAATCCCTTCATCCATAATCCACGGAGATTACCTTGTGTGAACTTGAGCAAATATTCAACCTCACATACCGCTAGCAAATTTTAACTGGAGCCAGACACGCCTCAATCTACGTTCAAGCTTAGCCCAAGCATCGCTTCAGTACCTCGGTCAGCCTGTAGTTGCCATTGCAATAGAGGAAGCTGAACAACTTTTAAAAATAAACTTGATAGCACAAATTGACTGGATCAATAAACGTTAGCAAACGACCTCTAAAGGTAACTTGATGTTTAGGATTTAAATATTTCATGATTATATACATGACATCATTACCATAATAGTAAAAATATGAATAAGAAAAAAGGAAGAATGCCATATTTTTAAGGAAGTATGGTTTAGGAAGTATGGTTTAGTAAAAAGGAAGTATGGTTTAGTTTTTCTGATGAGGTTAGTTGACACATCTTTCGCTCTCCATACTTGAGAGAGGAAAACCGAATGAGAAAAATTAATTTCTAGCCGAAAGAATACTACGCTAAAATAATCTAAAAAAAATCATAAAAATTGTGGCTTGTTTGATGTATTGTTCGAAGAATTTTTTTACAGAATTTCGAAAGCTTCGCATACGCTGACGCATGCAGACAATACACACATACTGTACTCGCATTGTGAAAGGTAATAACTATCCCCTTATAATAACTATCCCCTTATAATAACTATCCCCCTATAATAACTATCCCCTTATAATAAATATCCCCTAAACAGCACTCGCAGAGGGGATTATTCAACAGAGTGACATAAGCATCAAATTTAGGAGAACAAATGCAGCATCGATGGGATAAGCACGGCAAGATAATCAGTCAGACTGAATTACCTCAGCTGCGGAGCTATTCGCACAGCAATAGCCGAGCTCACAACCACAAGTGCGTCCAGCTCCCAATTGCTAGTAGACAATTCCAATTGGCAGAAGTGCAGGGGGGCCTTAACATCGCCTAGCGTACACGCAAAGTGACATCTCACTACATGCCACGGTACCCTCCATAAATATAAATTTAAAATAATCCCTGAAGTCAGTATCGAAGTTTTATTCATTCGGATGGGTTTAAGAGGAAGGGTTTGTGTCTGATTTGCTTTTAGCGTTCGTGTTCGTAGTATCTTTTGTGTTCGTGTTCGCTCGGTAAATTTAATTTAACTAATCTTTCTACGACGAGCGTCGTTGGCGTATTAGAAAATTCAGAGAAAAATAGGAAAAAAACGTCATTTTTGAGTACCAAGTGACAGAAATTTAATCGAATACAAAAAAGGATGAATACTCTCACAGGAATATCACTACCAGTAAAATACATAAATATCACCGAAGCATAGACGGCGTCAGATTTATCTAATAAAATAAGAGCATTTTTATCATTGGTTCCTACAGTTCGGTATGAGCTCGAGCAGAGTGAAATGTAGTATTACACCAATGGATTAATTTTGAGCCAAGGCAAAATTGCAGACAAAATATTAACCCGAGAGCAGTTCATTACTATCGTGCATGATACACTTCCATAAAGGACGTTTCTTATCACCAACGACTTCGCATTACCTACGGATTAAGGGACGAACTACGATAACGGGGTCCTAATTCACTTCGTGTTTAGTTCTCAAGACGGTAAATGTGGCAATTTATTCGTCAAGAATAAAAAGCGCGGACGGTGCTAGGAAAAACTCTTGATCATTACGTTGTCTCGTAAACGTTGCTGCACATTCAACTGGCAGAATTTATTAAGGAAGAGACGTTCAAAATCCGTTGATCTCTCATGAGAATGTAGAACTTCCTCGGAAAAGCAATTTATTTCTTGAAAAAATCGCGTTCTTTCGCAGAGGTCGTTTTCAAGGTGTGCTTTCTCCTGAAGAAGTCAGCATAAAACCTCTAAGTGAGGAGCGATTTTTGTCAAAGAATTTCAGTTTTTGCAGAAAAAAGACCTATGACAGAGCGGGGAAATCTCAACAGTTAAAACAGTAAGCTCAAGCTAATTTATCCAGCGTTGATAAAAATGCGTCCACTTTTTGACCAAGGGATCGCGGGAGAAGGGAAAATTCCTTGACCTTTTCCCAAACGTAAAAAGCTACCGCCTACACACTAGTGAAGATTTGGCCTACTCACGCAGCCTCTCCAACGCAGGATGCCAGGCCGAATGTTGGGCCGTTGATAAACTTTTCACTGCAGCGGTGCTGTAAAATCTGGAGCTTTGCACTGGTAACGGGGCTGATGACGTGGCTGCCATGTCAGAGCACAAACGGCGGCTACAGGTACACTAATATTTTTCTTCCTAAGTCATTGAGTCATAATTTGTTATCATTGCGCGATGATATTTGCATTTGCGCACTCGTATAACGCTGCAGCGCGCATTATTTAGCGGAACATCGACTACCTAAGTTCCAAAAGCGTACAAATGTACGTCGCTCGTTTAATTTTAGGATTCAATGACAAAGAAAAAGGATGAACACTTATTCCAAAACAGAGCTAAAGAAACGCTGTAAAAAAATTATTTTCATTTAAAATTTGATATTTACTTTGCCAAAATACAATCGTTCACGTGTCATTTCGACTGTAAGCGAACACTACCAAATTTTCATCACGCGAACATTTTAGGAATGTGAGAAATAGCCTCAGCACCTCACCTTAATAATATTAGCACTTCAAAAATTAGGACCTCATGGTCAGCCATCTCTGATGTAACAAGTTGCGAGTACTGATAGAATTTCAGATGTGGAATTTACCTCAGTGAAAATAGTTATTTCTATTATCATAATCTGGTTCAAAAAATTATCAAAAATTATTTTGTTTCAAGTTTCCGACCTCTTCAAACGTGCGATGCAATTTTGACAACACATGATGACGATTGCAGGTTAGTATGAAATATCTTGCGTCACATGGAATTATTTAAATAGAGGACGAGTAAAAATTGATTACGTTATGATACGGCTTTCATTTAGGTGACCTTTGAATTTTTTACTCATGCCACATTCACACTGTTAGCCTTTCGATCCAGGTTACATAAATTACTTCACAAATTTTCTCCTGATAGATTTAGCGAACAGCGATAGATTTAGCGTACAGCTGAGACTGAGGTGTCCCTGTAAAAGTTAGAGAACTGGGCACATCCAATGACATTCAACGCTTCATTATTCTGATCTCAACTTTCCGATGACGTTGACTGGCGGCAGCTATCGGTGCCGGCACGTCAAGGTATACCTCCATAATTTAGCTCTCGCTCAGCATACTAAGTCGGCAACACGAAACGGCAACACCGGAAGGAGGTGAATTTAGCTGTAACAAATTACGCTTGATAGGAAGTTGAAAGCAAAATTGAATTAGAGGGAGATGAACGTGGATAAATGAATACTATGCTCAAATGACTCAAAAACAAATTAAGTTACAAGTTTCGAAATTATCATTATATTTTATTCTGGATTGTGAATTTATCAACTTAAACATAAGAAAGCCGATTTCAGCACGCCTGACACACGTACATCGAATGGTATTTTAAATATTACATAAATAGATTGGCCTCTGAAACTCATAACTTCCTATGCAGAACAGGGTTCTGCATATGTTCACGCAGAGCATGCATGTGAATGTTGGAAACCTCTGCACAGCATCTAAACTACTTTTAAATTCATTACAATAGCTCGTTTTTCAGCCTTGGATACTTTTATCTCAGAATTCAAACAATTTTACCCTCAATCAGCTAGAAACTCGCATCCAGATTATAAGGAACGAAAATTTGTTACACCGCCGTGCTGTAATTGAAAGCAAGATTGTGCGTGCGTTACTTCAGTTGAGCCTTTACAACAATACGATCACGTGCTCGTGGCGCGACGATTGTGCGTTGGTCAAGCAACGATTGCACTTTACTTGCGCAACGATTGTATTTTACTTGAGCAACGATTGCACTTTACTTGCGTAACGATGGTGCGTCAATCAAGTTGCGACAGTGCGTCAGCCACGTAGCGACGGTTCGTCAGCCACGTAGCGATAGTACATCAGCCACGTTACTGCAGCTCGATTGTAACGTCACCATCTCGTGCTGAATTGTAACGTCACCATCTCGTGCTCGATTGTAACGTCACCATCTCGTGCACGATTGTAACGTCACCATCTCGTGCACTATTGTTACGTCACCATCTCGTGCACTATTGTTACGTCACCATCTCGTGCTCGATTGTAACGTCACCATCTCGTGCACTATTGTTACGTCACCATCTCGCGCCCGTTTCATTGCGCTGCGAACACAAGACACCCACTGCAGGGTCCGCTCCTCGTGTGCTGTCCGAAGCTTTCAGGACCGAAGCTCCTGCCCCAACTTCTAAGGAAGTATTTAGGAAGCGCTAGAAAGCCTTTATCTCAACTGTTGTAGGAAAAACATTGAGTCAGCTGCCATAGTAAAGAACAAAAACGATGCGAGACTGAAACAATGGAAAAAAAATCTTGAAAAAGAAGTGAATGCTTTTACTGTAACGGAAAGTCAACGCGTGCTTGCGGAAACGCGGAAAGTTTTGAAAAAGCATGCAACGCGGGCGTGAGCGGAGTGAAAAAACTCTAACAACTGGTCAACTAAGTTCCAATTTTCGCAATTTTGAGTCTTTACGGTAAACCTCATTTGAACATAAGTAAAAATGACGGACATAAAGGGTGGCCAACAATTGGGCAAGAAAGTGGGATTTTCCATAGCACGGTTTTTTCGTTAAAAAAACAGCCACGGAGGTAAAAATTCTCCACATTTCAGTGTTGGTATGAAGTAAGAAAGCACGAGACATGGGATAGTTACGTTCCGCTCAATGACCTTGCTTCCATAGATACCAATGTTGCAATCTAACAATGAGGTCTACTGGATTATCCAAAATACTTTTAGAGTAATGTATTGCTATGCGTATATAAATATACAAAAATATATTGCCAAAAATTGTCTTAAACCATATACATACGTATATGTAGGTAGGATTTCTCGCACAAATCAAGAGTTTCAGAACTGTTAATGCTATATTTGAATTATTATTCTCATTTGAACATAACAGTGAAACAAAATTAATAATTTCGAATGATCTATGCATACATGTCCTAATTGAACGTTCACTCTGATTATTATACAGGAGAACGGAAAAAACAAAACATTTTTAGTCCCTTTTTTATCGATGGAATTACATATTTCTGTTATAAATTACTGCGAACAAGTTAACTCAACGACTATGAAAATATGACTTTTGATGTAGGCTACGAGCAAACATAGTTTCCTCCATTCTTCAACACCATAATGAGACGTCAGTAACCTGCTGTCAATTGTGATATTTCAGGTGGTTCAATCGGTCAACAAGCAATTTCAAATGTTTCTCACAGGGCTTTTAAACTTGAGTATTGCTTGCTCTCAGTATGAATCCTCATCTTGATAATGAAGCATAAATTTTCCATGTGATTCAAATAGGAACTGTTTGGAGGACATAACATTAAATTGTGCTCATCGAACCCATGGCTTAACAGCCTTTGGCGGTGTTCTTTGATCTGTGTGCAGGTGTATTATGTCGTTGAAAATCAAAGACCTTTTCATAATTCATCATCAAGCTAGATAAGAAAGGTGTCTTCCAAAAGCTTACAAAGGGGATTTGAATTCAGTTCCAATCCTTTTGGCAATTTGCAAGGGCCAATTAACTCGTCTCCTTGTATACCTGCCTAAAACATACATCTCTCAACACCTTGTAGCCCACAAATGCGCACTCCTGCCGAACGACCATGCAACAGCCAACCAGATGACCACCCATCACGTCCATCGAGCGTTGCACGAGATTCATCAGGGAAAATTACATAGCTCAAATTGACCTTCGTGTAATTCTGTACCCATTCAACCTTTTTGGTTCAGT
>VOMN01073287.1:0-19945 GCA_014899125.1 Orchestia grillus | reverse complement strand
ACACACACACACACACACACACACAGCCTCCAAAGAAGTTTTCCTGAGAAAAAATTTGAACACAAGGGGTTAAGAGATGGTCATGGTAGAAAAATATTTATAAAGCAACAAGGAACGACGGTTCCTCTTAAGAAATATCTGAGCGAAAATGAAAGAGTGCAGCTGCTTCTGAATTAGCTCAAAATTTTAGGTTACGAAATTGGGATCTACAAGAAGCCCGAGAGCCAAAGTGCTTTACTTTATGTGATACAAGTCTAAAAATACGATTGTAGTCAGAACTTATTTCATTTCGAACGATCGATCAATTCAAAACCCCTTTACACTTAGGTGGACGTGAGATCGTTTCATTGTAATTTATTTAAAACAAAAATTTTTTAAACAAGGATTTAAAACAAGATGGGGTGTACTTAAGCGGAGTTTTTGGTTGTATTCGAAAAATTATAAATTATTACCTCGCAAATGTTCGACATTGTCGGACACTAACTGTTAAAATTTTATATTCGTTAGAAATTTAGATGAATTTTTTCACCCGGTGTATAAAACTTCAAAAATTTCAACATTTCTTTCTTATGATAATTTTTAACCCTTTTATTTCCAATTTTGCATGTGTAAGTTGGTAAGCTAGGTGACATTATTGGGTCAAAAATGACCATGCATCTCCAGTTCACATTTTTTTAATTCTTATTTTTCACCCTTGGAAATAAATAGCATCCCAATTACATTTTACTTGAATTTAACTTGGGTTTGCTTGATCCACAAAGTATATAAATTTCGATGTTATTTAGCTGTTGGGCATCAAATAATACGTATCTGGTTCAGCTCAAGCAAGTTCATTAAATTTATTTTCAGCCAACTTTATCACGCATTTTACGACCAAGTGTCTTGTCTCTTAAGGACCCTTTTCCACCCGTATTTTCTATATTTTGGGGTTCAATTTTTTCGTGAATAAAATGGTTGAATTGATCCGCATAAAGTTAAGAGCATTAGATAGACAATAGAACCAGATTAGTTAGGTTTGTCTATAGTATACAATGGGAGCCCCCGACTCCGAGGGTGCATTGCTATACCTCATCTATAAATAGGCCTTCGGGACTTCTGTTTCTCGTGCCCACCTGAGTTCTTCCAATTTTTAACCTTTGCTATTCCCACGTTGCCTTTTCTGTTTCTTCATTCTCAACTTACTCTTTCAATGCGCAGTGGGTCCTGTATACAAACACCCTTCAGGGGGCAGAGGATAAGCCATAAGCATTATAGGGTTAGGTAGGTTTGTCTGTCCTATGCTATGGGGACTAGTGCCTCACAGGGAGCACTGCTAGGCTACCTCTGCTTTTGATAGGCCTTCGGGACTTCTATCTTTCCTGCCCACTTTGCTTCATTTAGTTTTCATTCTTTCTTCACTGACGATTCTTTACCTTTTCTTCTTGCTCCTTCTTAACTTGTTATTTCTATGCGCAGGGGATCTTGGGTGGGAAAACACCTGGTGTTTAGATTCCCCGTTCTCACAAGTCGATACTAAATGGTCCCTTCTCTTTCGGTGCAAAATAGTCTGAATTTCTAAAGTGCTGTTATCACTGCTACTACTTCAACTACTATTATGACGGTCGAGGTAAAACCGCACTCAAGTTCTTGAAAAATTTCTCGAAGCTCGTGTGATTATACATAAAAGAATTTCCCTCTTAAAGCCCCTGTCAGTGTCCTCTTAATCCATGTTTGTCGCCGTCGCGCATTGTAAGTATAAAATGCTGGATTTTATTCCTCACATTTTCGGCGTGATATAATATAAAGTCACTTTACTTTACAGCGGTCACACTTTCTGGCTCCGCACGAGGTCACACTTTCTGACAGGTCATGCTGAGAGCCTTTGAAGGCGCTTTTTATACGTCGTGGCATCATTAATCTTACCTGCAGGCTTCACTATGAAGGTACATGGGTCCCTCTGCCATCCTATCCTGTTTTGTGCCCAGCAAAACACGACACCGAAAGACTCGACTGGTGGAGGCATTTTCTCTTCGTCGCCGTTAGGGGCTTCTTTTTGTTCTTTGGAGGCGCCCTCAGAGTGGTCGTGTATAATTTGGTAGCTGTAAGGTCTGTAGCTTAGTTCGCTGAAGAAGCCCTCCTGGGTGTACAGGGAAGGGTCCACATCGATCAATCCTTTCGTGGTGTTCACTGCCCATCGAAACTTCATCTGCCGAAAGAAAAGAGCCGAACTCTGCTTCAATGTCATGTTTCAACTGATGAAGAGAAATGGGGTGTCTTCAGCAAGTTTAGATTTGTGTGCGTCATTCTGAGTGAATATTCCACAATAGGAAAATCAATAATTTTCCTGTTAAATAATAAGTACTCGCCCCTGAGGGGCGGAAAATTATAGTAATCTAATTAGCAAAGATAATAATCCGCAGCATTGAACAATGATTTCTAGTGTGTGAATAATATACGTATTGTCTCTCACGTGGTATACCCGAAAAAACGAAAAAAATTCGTAAGTTCTTAATGAATCTGCAGAAGAAATTTTCGAAAATACGTACCTGTTGAAGTCGATATTTTGCCCAAGATATAGATAATGATAAACAAAGTATTACGCGTTATTTAGCAATTTAAAAAAGAAATAAGGAACGACATTTTATAGCTTTCAAGCTTAGGTGTAACATTTTCTTCAGCAAAATGGCCACAAATTTGAATGCTGTCAACGAAATTTAACGAACCTCGTTAGAGGAGGAATCGACGTCGCACTTCAGAGTGGCTTCTTCGTCGGGCGACACGGAAACTGTGATGTTATTTTTTTCCAGGCATTCCGGAGCATCTGGAAAATATTTTGGCACCTTAAGCAACGTAAAATACCGAATTAATTTATACATTAATATTTGAGTAAGATATTCACCTTGTTAGTGCAGTGAACCGTAATTTCCTTTCTACTCCTACTATCTAACTGACGGAATTTCTGTACCTTCGACAGTCTAACATTGATGCTTGTAAATTGTTATGAAGAAGAACACAAGACATTCGGGGTAATGTCGTCAGTATTTGTCACTCAGTATTTGTCGTCAGTATTTGTCACATTTTGGTCGGCGCTTACGTGCTGCTCCTTTGGCAGTGTCCAACGAAATTTCAATGGGAAATGCATACTGCTTCAATAGCAGATGAGACAAATTATTCTTATAATCGACGAAGATTGTCGAGCACCTTCTGTTAGTTAGCGAATCAGTTTTGTTTTAAGAGTTCAAACTCTCTGTCGGAAAAGAGGATCCACGGGATAAAATCCTTGGAGAGACGCGCTTTCAGTTACAATTTTGCAATTGATCGTCTTTCAATTTCGCATGAAAATTGAACATTTTGAAGTAAGTTAAAACTGATCAAAAACGAGTTACAACCAACATCATAGATGCGACAAAAAGTATTCTTTTCCGTCTTTTTTTGCGTTACAATGTTCCGTGCATTCTTTCGACCATTACTGGATAATGTGCATTTTCCTTCCACTGTTGCTTGTTTCAGATAGCCAACGTTTGAAAATAAATCCACAACACCTTTTCATTGTTTACCCAGCCAATATGGGGCAAATTAATGTTGATACCCGCATATAGCGCTGGCCAATCAACGTGGGCCGTGGAAGTCTCGTTTAATATTGAATAAGGCCATGTCGGGGCCGGGGCACCAATCAGTTTTGATGTTCACGAACTAGAAATGAGGGAGAGACTCACATTGCACCCTAATGCGGGTGGGCGCGCTGATGGCAGTGCCGAGATCGTTGGTGACACGACACTGGTACGCCCCCTCGGCGCCCCTCAGCAGCTTCTGGAAGACGAGGCTAGCGCCGTGCAGCAGCAGTCGCCCCCCAGGTCCTGCTCCTTCCACCACTTCCTTGCCCTGGCCAGAGATGTGCAGTGGGGGAATAATTAAATGTTGGTAGCCATGTTTTAATCTCATGAATGGATTGAATGGGAGAGAATGAGTATTGAGTTGAAGGCGTTATTTTTGTTAGCAGGACGGAAGAATAGGTGTATATAAAGAAAACGTATCGCGAAATGCAAACTCGTATCCAGTTAGTGGTTTTATTATTTTTCATTGATTATAAAAGAATAGAGCTTCTCTCTTAGATAAAGTGAATGGTAGGATGAAATTGTAAGATTTTGAACATGAACACAGCAAAAAATATAATTATCTAATCATAAGTTCACATATTTTGGAATTATGTGTCTTAACTTCGAGCACCAACTACACTCTCAATAATTTTTTTGTATCAGTATTAGAAGTATTTAACGAGTATAAAAAGTATTGCCAATCATTTTCAACCTTATCTTGAATGATTTGGCAAAAAAATTATGAATCGATGGAAGAATTTAAGAATTGCAGAATAATGGAATCTGCATGTAAAAAAAAACTCGTGGAATATATGAGTATAGGATAGTGAAAATGTATAAATTAATAGCAGTCTGTAAACCGATATTAATTTTGAAACTACAATTAATATAGGCACTTGAAATGAAATGATTCAAAAGGTTCATGTATACTAGTTTGCTGAATGCGATAGTGAAACAAAGGCAAATGCAAAAGCTAGATACAAACGATACCTATTTCGAGTACTTTATGAACACCAAGTATTGATTGCGATGCTTGGTAGCACAGACCCGAAAATAGGATACGGTGAAAATTGACAACAATACCGCGCATCGGAAGTCGTCAATTGCAAAAACGAGGCAAAAGAAGTTGATAAATGTTATTCCCATTTAATGGGATCATATTAGGATTTTCAACGTTGATAGAATATCCTACGCTGCTAAAAACGAACGATGTAGTCTAATCGCGTGTGATAAGTACTTTGCAAACGAAAGTGTTCCAGCAAAAATGTATTGGACAGCAAATGTAGAACAATTCAGGCGTAGATATAATATGTGAACAAGATTGGATCGATTTCTGTAAGCTTGTAGCGTATTAGAACAAGAACAGTGTATACATGCACTTATAACGTATTAGAATAAGACCTGTAGCGTGCTAGAACAAGAACAGTGTATACATGCACTTGTTACGTATTAGAATAAGACGTGTTCGCATTAGAATAAACCTGTAGCGTATTAGAACAAGAACAGTGTATACATGCACTTATAACATATTGAAATAAGACCTGTACGCGTTAGAATAAACTTGTAACGTGTTAGAATAAGAAAAGTGTATACATCCACTTGTAGCTTGTTAGGATACGACATGTACGTATTAGAATAAACCTGTAGCGTGTTAGAATAAGAAAGGTGTGTACATCCACTTGTACCGTATTATAATAAAACCTGTACGAATTAGAATAAGTCTGTAGGGTGTTGGAAAAAGAACATCGGGTACATATATACGTGCACCTGCATCGTAGGTGTAACCGACCTCATGCAGCCAGACAATGGAGCGCGGGGCAGGGTTTGCCTTCACAATGCATTCAAAGAAGGCGTCGTCGCCCTCCTTGATGTTCTCGGGATTCAGAGACAGAGCCAACTGTGCCTCCACTCGAGGGGGATCTTTTCAGCGAGAAATGGAAGGATTCATTAGGATACGCATGAATCGTGGAAACAGAAAGCCGTAGTTCAAAAATAACTCATTCGTCTTTCAGTTGGAGAGCAAAGGGGTCCTTACTTAAAATATATGAAGGTATCCTGTGGGGACGTCTGGATTGCACATACAAGTGATCGAACGAAAATTCGTGTTCATTCAATAACGATAGAGAAAAAACTGTTCTAACGAAATAGGGAAATTCAGCGCTATACATCTGAATTATGAAGTTAATTCGATTGGTCTAACAGTTCGTGAGCATACTAGCATTAAGTTCACACCTTCAGAGTGCATGAAGTTTCAGATGTGAAATGTGAATTTTGAATTTTCATAAGTTTTTGTTCTTATCTTCAAACAACGTCATTTCATTTGTTTTAATTCTAGAACGTGGAAAAATTTATGTTTAAGTGATCAAATTTGACAGCATCGTTATTGAATCTACGTACACCTTTAGTCTGTTAATAATATTGCCGCAGCCCGAAATATATTAATTGCGATCTGGAATGGTTATTTATTAATCAATATTTGGTAGAAAATACGGTAGAAACGAATTTGAAATTACTGAATCCTCGTGAGTGCGAAATGAAGCTGATCACCTGAAATTAAAATTCACATTAATTAAAGTATTGTATGACCCGCGGAGGTCATTTATGTTTTTGCTATTTGAAGATATAAATGAATGATAATGTCGACGATGTTGAAATATTGCAAGCCTAGTTTCAGCCCACATTAAATTCCTGAGCATGAAAACGCGAACTGATTTTTTTTCACTCCTATTAAACCCTAGCTACAGTATGCTAAAACTGATCTCACCTGCCATGGTTCAAATTCAATATGTTATAGTTACTGCTCTATTTATTCTGAGTTAGATTTGTATTTATTTGATGCCCTCGTGCAGTTATACTTTCGGGGAAAATGGTGTACTTCAAGTGTTCTGTATATACTAGCGTGCATCGTTGCCATGCCAACAAACCAATAAAATATTTAAGGATCGTCGCGTTCAATCGGTATCAGTTGCACGTGAATCTATTTACCTAGTCCATCAATTTACCTAGTCCATCAATTTACCTAGTCCATCAATTTACCTAGTGCATCAATCTGCCTAGTCCATAAAATGCCTACTGGTTTAAACATGTAACGTTAGGCTCAGTCGATGATCCTGCTACAGCTAATTGCAGCTCGTATCACGATCTGTCACAAAAGATTTTTACTCTTATCTATATTGCAATTGTAATGCTTGACGTGACGATCAATTTTCCAGAATAATGACAGTAAAATTGAACTTAATTTATTTTAACCTGAATAACTAGAATTTTACACGAGTAACTAGGCTAAAGCACAACTTTCATTGATGCAGAAGCAACGGTTTAATGGAAGTTTGAATCAATGCTTCTTATTGAGTGTATGGCCTTGTTGAGTGTGATGTTTCAAAGCGTGCAAATTTCTGTATAAGTGCACGAGACCTGGAGGCTGTACCACAAGATGATTTACGGTCACGTCTGACCACCATCGGACCTCAATTGTACGGTGCCTGCAGGCTGTACTGCAAGATGGTTTACGCTCACAACTGGCCATCAAGGTGTGTTAGGCCTGATGACAGTAGCACAAGATGAACTCGCATCTAAACACCATGAAGTATATTATCTTCAGTTGTTGTACAAGAAGATGGACACTCACATCTGACGACCAAGAAGCACAATACCTTCAGTTGTACTACAAGAAGATGGACTCTCACATCTGACCACCAAGAAGCACAATACCTTCAGTTGTACTGCAAGAAGATGAACTCGCATCTTAACACCATGAAGCACAATACCTTCAGTTGTACTACTAGAAGATGGACATTCAAACCCGACCACCACGAAGCACAATACCTTCAGTTGTACTACAAGAACATGAAATCACATCTAAACACCATGAAGCATATTGTTGTCAGTTGTTGTATAAAAAGATGGGCACTCACATCTGACGACCAAGGTGCGGGAGGCCTGCAGAGTGTACCGTGGGACGACGGGGTTGGTGGCCGTGCAGGACACCGTGACGCCGTCGTCCTCCCAGCTCGGCACGAGACGAGCTCGAGACACGCTCAAGTTACCCGAGTCCGTCACGATCTGTTCAGTACGGAAATTGGAAATCAGAATCTGCAGGATTTTAGGTTTCTGTTGCGAAAATTGTGCCAATTTTCTCTCTGTCAACTTCAATTATTTATCGATCTTCTTTTCGCTTGCATTTCAGTCACCATTCAATGTGTCGACTTCAATTTTAAGCACAATTTTATAAGCCACTAGCCCGTGTCTAGAAGTGTAAATCAAGTTCTTTGCTCCTACGTTCGTCACGCAAGATTTTTATGTTTTTCAAATCTGGAAAATTTGAGGGACATTTCACGGGATTTATGTGTTGCTAACGATCCCTTCCATTCTGTGAGTTATGTACTTTCCAGTGGTATGAATGCGTTGACTGACCAAGGAAAGATTTGGTCAGCTTCTAGACAGCAAAACTCCGTGGATGGATGACCTTGGCCATCGAAGATCTGCACGTCATCATGTAACTTTATTTTGATGCTACTGAACGTCGCAGATCAGCGTCCCGCCTACGAGGCTCATCCCTTGATCATTAATTAAAAAGTTTCATTAGAAAACAGAAAAAATTGTGGTGTATCAGTCGAGCACGCAAAAGCAAATCCAGTTAACTTAAACGCGGTTCCATATCCTTCTCATGAAGACGTATGTGGGGAAAAAACGTTTGTGTGAATCTGAATTTAAAAATTCTAAAAGAGCTAATCATCACAGTCAATCTCATCCCGTAGGTTGAGTTGACGCTGAGCTCACCGAAGGTCCTAAAGTTTTGAAGAGTTGTTCAGGGGTCCAGATGACGTCAGGAGAGGGCCTAGACCCTCCTGCTCTGCACTCGACTTCGGCATGTTTGCCCGCCAAGATCGCCTCGTCTAAGCCATTCAGTTCCACTGCAAGCGGGCCGTCTTCGAGGGATAAAAAGCGGTCGCTAAAATAAGTCATAATTTAATTTTTCGATGTGACACAGTAGTTTTGGGGTTTTATAGTCTCAAACTGCAGCACCTTCACTAGAGTGAAAAACTGCTTATGAATTTAAATAATTACGTATGAATTGGAAATAATCTCAAGAACGGTTGTGCAGGGAAAATTCAGCGAACCGGAATCATTGGAACACTGATTCTTTTATGATGATCAGTTTTACGATGATCTTGTGATGATTTTATGATGACTTAATGATCAGTTTTGTCACACTTTCTGATACCAAACCCTGGCAATATGAGTGAAATAAGGTTTTATTGTGCAGTAAGTTATTGATTTTCTATACGACGTAGCGAGAAAACTATTGCATTCACTTAGTTATGGCTTGGTTAGTATTTCTACTGTTAGATGTATTCCAATCCGAAACCTATGCGTCACTTGAAAAATTGTTGAAATAATGACTCTAAAAAATTGAAGAGGGAAATTGTTTAGCAAAGATGAAATTGAAACAGGATTGAATTAAAAACAGTATTCCGAAGTTTTCTAAACGAGAATTGAGATATTCAGGTTGGTCGAATTTTTTTACGGTACCGTCTGTGAAGTCCACCTTCGGCCCAATGAATATTGATTTGAATAATTTAAAATAAGATCTAGTTGAAATACTATAATACTCTAGCATTCATATCGTGGCGGACGATTTTAGGTCGTTAGGTAATAGATTATCTTTAGCTCTAGGACGCCTGTTACTAGTTGAAATTAAGTTGAACTTCCTGTTGCTTAACAGGGCCCCTGTTTGGTACCGTGCAGCGCTCGGCATGTTTCCATTTTGTTTGAAAACAATTGAAGAACGTGTCTTCATCGAAGTCACTTCGTGTGTGCAGTAAATAAGCGAAAACGTATATTACGTGTAAGTGATTGAGAGCATCCTATTTAGATAATTTAAAACTGTTGGTTAAAGTTTTGAAGCATCATTACTGAAGATCAGTATGTGAGTGAATTGTTTTATTGGATTAGGGGAGTACCATTTCGGTTTGAAGATTCTCATAAGCATATACCACTAACCGAAATAAACGTTTCGAAATAGACAACCCACTAATTAACCCGTTCGTTGCGCCGTGCGCCACCGGAGGCTCATTCACCTCTAAAAAAATCATTGTTGCAGGGAAAGTGTCATACATAATTTTAATACCCAAGCATATAAATTTTTCATCGTTCAGGATATAAATCTAAAACTTTATTGTGTGAGCTATTCAGCATCTGTGTAGCATCTGGAATAGAGATTCATTCTTCGTACTTCGTTGTCAGTGAGCAAGGGATAGTATTATGCATATCATTTAGTCGGGGACTTGATTCATGTATAGAAACTAAGCACTTTTATCTACTCGTTAATTTTCGTCATATCATGGAAGACGCGTTTAATTTTATTAGCTGCGAATTTTGTCTTAAAATCTAATCAGTCGAGGCCAGCTCTAAAATTATTGAACGGATGTGCGGCAGGTTTTGATGCCTTGTTAGCCTAGTAAATGAATTTGTAATACTGTCTTTCGAACAATCAATGCTTACTTAAATTCATATCTGATGATCTCCGATCATATTCTTGGTACCGTAACACAATATTTTGTTCATTTTGATTGCTTTGTGCGCACATTGAGCTTCGAACTCGTAGTTCACAATCAAGATGACGATAATCTACGCGTCTGTTCCCCGCCGTTGTATGGTTTCCCATCTGCCAACTCACTCATGCCCTAGTAGGCAATCGTCGGGCCGTATTGAAGTGCTTTCTCAACTCAATTGAGTTTCCAAGCCCCATTTGCGTACTCACAATACATATCCAAGGAGACTGTTTGGGTTTGCGGCTCTATCAGCTGACTGTTATTGGCTCTGCAAGTGAATCTTCGTCCTTGATCGCCGCGACGTAACTCGGCGACTTGAAGAACGGCCTCAACGGTCCCCGATCCCGAGTAAGCCGACGTGTATGAGGAAGAAGTGAAAGAGGACAGGCTGTACGATGAAGTTGCCGATGGAGATCGTATGCCCTCTATTGGGCCTGATTCGGGAATTATCCATTCCAATTCAGGCTGCGGGTGACCTGGAAGGGAACATTGTCGGGTACGACATCACGGTGTTTTCAGATTTAGGTAACAAGAATGTCCGTAATCCTTTGATCTCTAACGAAAAGCACCATACTGGGATGAATCTACAATGGAAAAACTGGCAATGTACGTAAATATCATATGTTGAGACTTATTGTCGTGTATAATAAAAAAACTGGGAGCCTAAATTTGTATCAGTGTTTCAAATTTTTGCTCACCAATCTGATTCACGGTTGGACAATTGATTGTCACTATAGTAAATTCGGTAGCAGATAAATGTTCAGAAATTTCTAGTTACGCAATATCCAAAGAAAAGTGCCAACTCTCGCTACTTAGTTTTTGTTCATGGATTTTAGTCGAGAGGGCAATGGATACCTTGATGATTGAACTATGAGTTTCTTCTTCGAAACTGTTTTTTTCTTAAACGGCTAGCATTCCGATAGAAGAACAGAAATGCTGCAGTAATCGATGGGCTATAAATAGCGCAATACACCTGAGCTGATTCCTATCCAGGTCACGAACTGGGCCGTCAATTATGACGTCCAATTTATTTTTGGTCCAAAGTTGAGCGTGTTGTTTTTTTAATTATATTTTTTACCTATTGTTCACTACCTCCTTTCTACTCTGTAGAGTAGTGAATAAATTTTTCGTGCCAGAAGAAATAAACAGAAAGACTTAAATATTCACCCTTCTTAGTACTCTAGTCGTCAGCCTTGGAGAATTGAGCGCATTGAATTCATATGAAACACTTATAAAAGAAAGAAATTTCATATTCGTCATTGAAACAAACCGTACAGCAAAAAATAAGTCATGCATACTGAACGTTGGAATAAAAAGCTATGAATTAGACAATTACCTCCAGTTGCCCTACACTTGAGGTAGAGCGAACTCTGCTCCTCGTACGGCCCGGCCACGGCCCTCACTTCGTTCTCGTAAATGTCGACAACCACCAAGTTTTCGACCGGTTCTGTAGGGCAAAATGAACGTACATCCATCATACATACCTGATTAACTTTTAGCGAGGGAGAAGCCGAGAAACAAGTCTGAGGACGACTGTGTTCCGCTATTTGGAAGCGATCAACTCATGCAAGCGACGTGGGAGTCCATTTGAGGCTGTTCTTTTCAAGTGACATTTTTACGGCGAAGATAAAATGTTTTCATGTTGCGTTCAATTACAGTAGGCATTAAATATTAACAACCGACGCTTGAATTGAACTTCCGAGCCAGCATCTGTTTTCAAATTCAGAATCGCTTAAAGTTGAGCGTTGCAAGTACAAATTGAAAGTCACCATTTTTCTTTCTTCTTCCGAGTATTGAGAAAAAATACACCAAGACTGGGTTTCCTCATCAGCCTCTGTTTATTCAGCAATTCAGAACAGACAATACCTAACAGAAGGCTCAGGTTTCTGGGTACAAACGAACGAGTATGTTAGGGGAAAAACCTTTAAAGCATCTTCGCTAGATTTCTTCATAATGCACTTGCGGAGATATGTGCTTCTAACTCAACTTAGTTTCAGTATACGAATTGTGCATCTATTCAAACGGGAGTATCATTCCTGTCTCACTGGTTTTGTAGGTTGTTTCTGCTAAAAAAAACTTTCGAGGTAAAATTCCATGTTTCTACAAATATTGGTACCAATCGGTCGCCATTTGAAGTCACCATTTTCTTCAGTTAATTCTGATTAATTCAATCGCGCTGTTTGCTGATAAATTTTGCATTATAGCAAAACCACAATGTTACCGAGGTAAGCAAATTTTAGAAGCGTAACATGTTTTCAAGGTAAAGCCTGGTTCAAATAATGCCTCCAGCTTTTAATAATGCCTTGTAAAAAATTTCAAATCAGTTCTTCAAACATCCTACTTCTACTTTCGTTCACACCTTAATTTCTTTCTTTCCCGTTCGTTTATACTCAGCTATTTATCATTTATTCAAAGTTCGTATCAAATATGAGAGTATTTTTATACAACTTCTAGTTAACACTGAAAATGGCCAGTGACAGAAACGTTGAAGTCAGGATTTAGTATAATAAGTTTTAGCGGCTAATGTAGCTACTCTTGCTCTTTCGTTCTTATTTAGATTACTTAATTAATTCGGCTCCCCGTTGATATTCGTACTACTGTGAACGCATTTCAAGACACGAGTCTTCATGTCGCTGAATAATTGAATCTTCGGGACATTTTCTTACTTCATTCAACGATTTTCATACTCAACTCGTATATCAGGCATTCGCGTCATCCTAAGTGCGTTTGGGCACTTGAATTAACATTCCCCATGCCTTAAAATTTGTTTTGTACGCTGGTATTCCTTAAAAAAGCGACTAGTGCGCGTGTTCTGTCATGATAACATGACACCATGCTAAGTAACAACTTTTTATAATAATACTTTGCAACATGATTTGATTTGTTTCAATATCTCAAGCATACCTATGTATATAGGAAATCGTTTAATTAGTCTGACATTTTTCTTCTACATTTAACTGATGAACCAAATTCTATTTGTGTACCAGTAGTTCTATCCTGCACAATACTTTGCAGTTCATCTTTAAGTTTAAGGGACATTAGTTTCGTCATGCATACGCATGACTAGACTGGCTACGCTCACATCAGCACGAGACGATTTAGATTTTCAGCGTTGAACGTTCGAAAAAACTAATGGTTGCATCTATTAGAGGTACGAGCCCGTAAAGTAGGTTTTACGTTATTTCAAAAATGATACACTAAAATGAATTATTTTAGACAAATAATACAGACACAAGTTCAACTTATCGACCCAAACACGCTCACGTTGTTATTTCCTCGCTCACTTACACTCTGTTTCATGTCACTACAATCAGCTCTGTGCACTTCACGTGCTAGGGATATTCATATTTCACGGTACCCGGGCTCGAAATCATCGACACCAGCTGTCCAGCTATATATAGAACTGCCTGTCTAAGCGACATTTATGTGCAGTACATTAACGTTTTTGTCGTTCCCGGTCTACAAATTACTGGGTTGGTATTTTAAGCCTTTGGTCACACAAAATCATAATAAGAATTTTTGAGCTCCATTAATGCCCGCAGAAAGAGTACTGCTGCGGCACCGGTTCGCATTCATCATTTTCGTTGGACTTCTGCGTGTGTCACATGGGAGCACTCATAAAGTATGTAGGGTTTGGTTCACGATTTGATATATTTCGATAATGCTTATGTACTGGCACATTTACCTCTTGAAAAGGGTGGCAAGATCGACCTCGATAACTACAACTCTTGCGCCAAACGCTCAGACACGATGATTGCATCAGAAGCCCTTTACATACAGTGAACCTAATTCATTCGTCAACCTGGATTCATTGTCCTGCATGCAATGTATCAGACGCGTCATCCTAGCCAAAACTACCAACAATGTACCAGCCAGTCATCCTCTCGGACAACCCTCCAAGCAACGCTCCGTTTCGTCCCCTCGCCAAGCTATCAGAACGATAATATGCCAGCCAGTCAACCTTTCCATTTGTACTAAGAGGAACGTACCAGCGTTTCACCCTAATCAAAATACTAGGCAAATAACGTACCAGTGTACGTTGTGTCACCCTCGTCAAACTACCGTGCCAGAAGCGTACCAACGCATCATTCTTACTCAACTACCGTACGAAAAATGTACCAGATCATCACCCTCACTAAATTACCGTGCCAGAAACGTACCAGATCATCACCCTTACTCAATTACGTACCAGATCATCACCCTTACTCAACTACCGTACCAGAAACGTACCAGATCATTACCCTCACTGAATTACCGCACCAGAAACGTACCAGATCATCACCCTCACTGAATTACCGCACTAGAAACGTACCAGATCATTACCTTCACTTAATCACGGCACCAGAGCCGTACCAGCACGCTACCCTCACTGAATCAGGGCACCAGAGCCGTACCAGCGCGTTACCCTCACTGAATCACGGTACCAGAGCCGTACCAGCGCGTTACCCTCACTGAATCACGGTACCAGAACCGTACCAGCGCGTTACCCTCACTGAATCACGGTACCAGAACCGTACCATGCACGTTACTCTCACTGAATCACGGCCCCAGAACCGTACCATGCACGTCGAGGGTGAGCAGAGCCATCATGGTGGGGAAGTGCAGGAAGTCCACGCGGCACGTGTAGTTGCCAGAGTCCCTCCTGCCCAAGTTGTTCACGCTCAGCTCCCCTACGACGCCCTAAGGAAACATTCGAGAGCCTCATTTTACGCTTCTACGGTCGCAATATTTCCTCCAAATGTTTCCTCTATGTAATAGCCTGCTGTTTATCATCCTGCTGCAATTTGGGTAGCCATTTTAAATTATATTTTATAGGTTTTGGTAGAAAGAGTTGTCTGCGTTGCTACCGCGAACTACCGTTAACTTGGAATGCGCTCATATATTATTTGAATGAAATGTTTGAGTTTCTTGATTCAAAATTAGCGTGCACTACTGAGAGGTAACGCAGACTTCAATTGATAGAACGGATTTTGAAGAAATATCAGATATCTAATGATCCAATGAAGTTTGTCAGGTCTTTCTAGGGTTTTAGAACCGTATTTCATTATTCATAGGAAATGCATGCTGAGGTTTCATTAAAGTTAAACTTATGTAGCGCAATAAAAGAATGTTTGACCCAAACCTTTCCAAACTTAGAATGAGGAGAGCATAATTGAATAATGTCGATAATGTACCTGTGCTCTGCTTCTCAATACGGAGGTCGCAGGGAGTTGGGAAAGTCTGACGATTTTTAAGGGAAGAGGTACGGCAATAAAATAAACTGGTGCTAAAAAACGAACCTGGTAAGGTTCCTTCTGGTACAAAGGAGTGAAGGCCGTGCGCCGCCCAAGTGGGGAGGCATCGTGAATTTTGTGACTGCCAGAACCTCCATCTACTCGTCCGTCAAAACTGTGCAAAAAGTAGTTAGAAAATCATAGAAATTCTCTTTCCTGAAATCATGAAAATTTGTTATCAGACAATCGTGAAATATTTCACTAGTGCGAAATTTGAAAATATGAAAAAATTAGGGTTTATGCATTCACGTGAGCCCTCAGATTTTCTGAATGTGTGGAAGCCAAAAGAAAAAACTGAAGTATGTAAAGTTAATATAGGAACTGATAGTACTTAAGTTTTATATTTAATATTGAATGAGATTTGAGATTTGAAACTTTTTGGGAATAAGATGCATCAAAAGAGTGACAAAACATTACCAATAATAAAGTAACAAATCGTACCCTTGTCCTACTTTATTTATAATTCAGCATGAAGGCTTCACCTATCTGCAACATTATCTAAAATCTCTTTCATTAATCCACAAGCTTTCTGATGTATCTATTTATTTACCGTCTTGGCCGAAGAAGAATTTCAACTCATATATGACTTGGCCTTTGAAATGTTGGTATTTTCCGGCAAGATTGCTGTCTTGACTGCAGGTATGATAAAATTAGATAAAGCAGTATCCGGAAAGTAAGGTAAATGGGGTTGTAATTCCCATATCCCAGCCAAAAGCCTGAATCTGGCATTGAGTCACTCGTGTTGTATGACAACGCGCATTATCTTGATGATGCATAGCCCCTTTGTGATTGGCTTAAGGTGCTTTATAGCTGCAGCTCTGAGATGCTTTTGAAGCCCTGGGAGTACATTGCAGCTGTGATCGTCTCTTTGTCATCTCATAATGGATGTGGGAAGTAATTGGTAGTTACACATGCTCGTACGTTGCTCCTTACAAACGAGTATAATTTAAATCATTAGCCCATACTCTTCTGGGTGACAGTACTTCAATACGGGGTATGTCGTTCGTCACCATTAACTTCTCAGCTGGAGAGAATCGACTGCTGTTAAAACATACTTAGAAAGAGAATGTTAGTTCATTTTGATATTGTAACTGGTGAATTTAAAACCACATGCGCGAATAAATGTTAAGATCCGTTCAAAGAGAAACAAAACATCTGAAGTGTAAAATATTCTTGTGCTCTACATTGATTTACACAATATTCCTCACCCGGAAGTAGGGAATCATAAACTAATCAATATTGCTGTAAATAACAAAGTTATTTTAGGCTTTCCATTTCCATGGGTCGTAGACGAATTTTTTTACGGGTTCGCATTTCACTTACATTATTTTCCTAACTTTGATTTCAATAGTCATTTGTAGATTGTTTTTATACTGGTAAAAATATTGCCATTGGAAGCGTGCAAAATGTTATTAGATTGTGACTTTCTTAGAGTTGATTGCAGAATTGTGTGCTGTTCTGAAATGATCTTTGTTTTTCATGAGGAGATTGCTGTTTTTGTTGAAATATTGGTTGATGATTTTTTAGCAATGACAAGTGAAATTTATTCGAAACAGTGTTTGACGAGCACTTTATGACGGATTATGTCGATAGCTTATGACATAGGCACAATATTTTTGAGGCGAGAACCTCTCGTTGTGGAAGTTGAAGCTTGAAAAGAAAGAAATTCCGTTTGAAAAAGTGAGAGCGTTGCAAGGACCAGGCTTGAAATCTTATTGTTCTATAGGATTTAGAGTCTTTTGACAGCACTCGGGATCGCTCATTCCTAGGAAATTTTTTAGCAGCTCTTGAATCATGAATGGAATACTTTAATACTTTGGCTACGATTCTCCACACAGGAAAAGTTTCATGTCAACGAATGTCTCGGTTATGAAGTGCAAATTAAGGATTTTGTTTTCACATGTTGGTTTATCCTATTAATTTTATTTCTAATGAGAACTAGCTTATTCGATAGATGAGCACAAAGTTAACGATAACTCAAAAATTTTTATTCATACGTGATAGTACTTTGGTTACGTTAGGTTAGGTTAGATGATGTCGTGTCCAATGTATGATCCACTTCGGAGGCGAAGTGTTGAAGCACGACGATATTATTACTCATTGCGTGGAGTGTAGCAGGGGGTTAGGGCACTATCGGAAGTTGATCCTTTACAACAAGCCACATAACGGTTAACGAAGTTGTTGGCATAGGTAGAAAGGCCACCATATCCCATAGCATAATTATTGATCCCTCCTGTAGATGTATTAGGCCATCTTACAATCGACTTCCTCGCTGGCACAAGTAAATGAGACACACGTATCCTGTGGCATAGAACATCGATGGTGCTCATTGGAACTCGAGGGAATTGTTCTTTTATGGGAACCAGCTGGAGATTTTAAATCGTCCCTGCCATTGATTGGGTGCGAGTTGCGTCTAATCCTGGGATGTTGTTAAAGTAGCGACGGAAAAATTATTCTGGTTGGAGGCTGCCGAGCAAAACAACTTTGTTTGCCGCTCATCGCCCTCATAAGCCGATGAAAAATACTTGGAAAATACCGAACCTTTAGTCAAACACCGAAAAAACAAGCAGTGTTCCTGAGCGAAGAATGGGAAAGCAGTCGGATTTTTATTTGAAACAATTATTAAATTTTAGGAAAGTCGTTTGATTCGTAAAGTGAATAGATTTACAAAGCGAGCGAGCTCATTACGCGTCTGAAAAAAATGTAGATCATTATGAGCTACTTTTTAGTCGTTGATCTAAATTTGAACTTTAGATTATTGAAATTGCGGCTAAAGAGTATGAAATAAGTCTGAAATATAATTTGGTCCTATTCAATTCACTAAGTTCTAGTGCCAAACTCTGCTGCAAATTATTTAATAGCAGATATGAATACACATGACACGAATTTCATTTTCACAGACACAATGAAACTTTTGTCAGAAGCAGCTGAAATTGCATTCATTTTTTATAACTCGGAAAAAATGTTCAAATGTAATGGACAACAGCTCCATCCAATAACTATGGAAACGTGCCATTTTTTCCGAGGCAAAATTTTAGAATTTAGATGTCAAAAAGGTCGTCATGGCAAAAAGTTGAATAAAAAGCGCGAAGATGATAATAAAACACTTGGGTGCAATGGAATTACAGGACTTGAGCAAGTTCATGTCAGAAGAGCCAGAATAGAATCAGGTCGCGAGATCTGAACTTGCATAGCATCGATTCTGCTGAAATAGAAAAAAGATGGGCCTCAAATTATTAGATTTTTTCAATGGAATTTTTCAGGGTCATCACTTGGAATGAAAAAACGTGCCTGCATTGAAATTATGAACGATGTGAATCAGTTTTACTCAAGTGTTTTACAGTAAACTCTCGTAACTTTACTCATAGTATATGGAGCATGTTACTTTATAAATCCTATGAAATTTTAAGTTTCCATTCATCTCAAATTCTTGATGCAATATTACTGATGGAACGTTTTCGTACGAACATCTCAGTGTTGGCCTCTGGCGATATTCCTTTGTTACGCAACCCCCGCGCCTTGCTTCGTTGGCTGAGGCACTAAAACACGGAATGGCCATTGGGTGATGCTATTGTCTACTTATTGCGTTGATTAATGTATAAATTCTAGAAGCGAATGCGTGAATCAAACTGTTATAAAACTATCATACCGCTCTCCGAAATAGAATTTCATTCCGTCCAGCTTCTACCATCTTTGTGAAGAAATGGTCCATAAAGTACCTTGATGTTATTCAAAACAACGCTTTTTTACTTCCCTATCATGCACTATAACAAGCGAGATGTAGAAGTGAGGAAATTATTGTTTGTCTTTCAAATTAATTCACGAAAGTAGAATCAATTTCATGGTGAGTGTCCCAGGAAAATAACTCACAGCACCTCGCGTGTACATCAGAGTTGGATAACAACACGGCGTAGGTTGGAAGCAGCGGCGTAAGTATTTTGTCAACGATATAAATGAGTCGAGTGCGAGATCATAGGAGAAAATTTTGAGGGCAAAATCCCCCGCTAATAATTTATAGAACAACACGTGAAACGTTCGAAAAGGAAATGTACAGTTTTTTAGCAGATCAGTGAATTACGCATACGGTGGTGCAAAACTAAAAGCTTAGGGATAATTTATCTCGGGATATATATGAATAACTTGTCAATTTAGTTAACACGTTGGCTGCGACGATATTATTTTCCTAGGGGTAAAACGACCCACCGGTGGGTCGTATCGCAGTCAATGTGTTACGCATCTCGTGCATCAATTTTTTGTTGAAAAATTACTTAATTCAAACACTTATTATTCATGACGCATGTTTATTTGAAAAATGATTCTAGAGAAGCTCTAGCCACTATGAAGCTTAAATAATCGTACTTCAATGTAAAAATTTACAGGGTAGCCTCAAAAAACCAAAAACGCTCACCTGTAGAAGGGCTTGGTGGCAGCCCCTCGGTACCACAGCACCAGCGCCGGGGCTGCGGGTAGCTGCGGCAGCTGGCACGGCAGGGACACCACAGAGCCGGCCACGCCCACCCGGTGTACGCGGGTCGTTGCTGTC
>VOMN01073283.1:0-20315 GCA_014899125.1 Orchestia grillus | reverse complement strand
TCTCTTAATGCAACAAAATGAGTGTTCCCCAGTGTTATCCATGTCTTTTTCTTGGCACGGTAAGCTAAATTACGTGTACATCAAGAGCAAAAAAACGAGAGGACAATAGTCCGAGATGGTGAGCTACATTTTAGTATAAATATAGACACAGAGCACGAGCAAAACCCAAGTTGGGAGGTGGTGCAGTGAAGGGCTTAGATAATTTGGTTGAATGTATTCAATTATCACAGAAATTCATAAGAAATTATAACTTGTACAATCCCCCTCAAATTTTTCCTGTACAGTGGCGCAAGAGTTCTTTGTGTAGGATAATTTTTGCAGAAATAAGAGACCGACAACGTACTAAAGTGAAAGTGTATAATTCTCGTTCTCAGCTCGCATACAATCGTGGAGCGTCTCCAGGAAAAAAAGGAAGGCGGCAGTAACGCTGTGCAGATCAATGCAGCCTTCAACGACGATAGCATTGTACGCGTGACTACCTCCTCATAAATTAAAACTATTTGAATTCTCTCAAATGAGTCGTTCCTTAATACGCTTATTGTACGAGACAGCCTTCACATATATTAAAATTATTTAAATTCGCTCAAATGAGACGCTCCTTAATACGCTTATTGTACGAGACAGCCTTCACATAAACTAAAATTATTCGAATTCACTCAAATGAGACGCTCCACCAGAAGGCTTCATTGAGGTAATTGCCAAAGCCTCAGTTAATTAAAAACCCAAAGTAAGATGAATAAGGTTGAGGCCAAAGGAAGAAGTTGTAGAATTAATGAAAAAACAACTACAAGAAGTATGTTAAGATGACGTACAACTCAAGCGTAAAGGCAGAATTGACAGGTAAGGGCTGCCTTTAGTAAAAAAGTGCCTTTCCTTGCCTAAAAACGTATTCTGGTTCTCCAGCTTCATAATTAATACAATAAACTTTCAAGGATTAATTGCTGTCAAATAAAAACCCACCTAACTCTCAAGATTCACCCCAAACCTTGATGCAAATTCGTCACTTCAACATGCTTCGCCTCCATCGTAGAATATTCAAAAGCCTGGGGACATTTCTACGACACTATTTCTGTTGCCAACATATGTATGTTATTAGCGATCATTCTACCAAGTGCCGTCAGCAAGCGTTTGTCTTTCCCTACCATTATAGTTCCAAATGGCAGAAGACGTCCTCGTTATCTCAGAAATAGGGTATGCTCAACTCCGAAGCAGGTCAAGATTGTGAGCAACTTTTTAAGCAGTTTTACGTTATTAGAAGGTCTGAGCAGTCCATAATTAGGAAAAAAAAAGTTCAAAGTGTCGTATCACGGCGACATGCCGATGACCTGGCCTAAGGAAAGCAGCGCTTGCACCTTTCTATGGAGACATTTGTTGAAATGAGTTCTCAGAATTACGAATAAAGAACAATTTTTGAAAGCAGCGTGGTTTATTCGCGTCACCATCACTCAGACTAACAAGAGAGCAAGATCGGCTCGAACTAGCAGCTTGAAATGAGGTTGGCGTAAAGAGCTTAGCAAAACTATGTTATTTCCATCAATTTGTTTGGTCATTTAAATCCCAACTTGGATGCTCTGGCAACCTCACAATAACATGGCTTATAAAATGGAACAATTTTGCTGGAGATGCATGGTGTAATTTCTGTTTCTTTATTTTGTAGCTGATGGATATTGTTTATGGTACCTTGCTCTCATTTTTGCAGCTGAGGGTACAAGGTGGTGGGTCAGCAGCAGGGACGCAGCGTGGTCTTTTACTGAGCGTGCGTAAATTTATTCACTATAAAATCATTCATTTTTAAATCAGTGATTCACAACAATGTGTTTTTGGAATGTGGGGCAAATCTTTGGAGCTTTCATGAAATTAAATGTGATTTAAATTATCTGGAATGACTTGAGGTTTTTCTTTACGCGAGCGAAACCCATGCATTGTGAACAAACAATAAAATTTCAGATAAACTAAGAAATTTAAAACAGAGACATCCCTCATATTTCTTAAGTCATTTCGTGTCCGACAGATTCAATAATGATGATACTTTTATCCGAGGAACACATTGTTCCTTCGGTTTAATTTTAATCTCTTTTCTCAAAGCGTTACGGGGTACATTTTCAATAAATAAAACAATGCTGGTCACCAAAAATACAGGTTGCAGAAGTCGTTGTAATATTCCAAATTCATTCGGCGTGGTGCAGGTTCCTCATGAGCATTTGCGATATCGTGATTTAATTCTAATAGTCAAAATTTAAAGCACTTTTACTAGTCTCTATTGATTTCAAAACAACGCCTAAAAGTCCTATACCGCACCATTTGTTGAGCGTGCTGCTCAGGAACTAGAAGGAACTCTAAATACACTGCCACCGTTGTAGGCTTGCGCAACCTTTTTAGTCGACACAATAAGACGCTGCGCCCGTTAAACTCTTTTACGTCATAGGAGCGAAAAGTATCTTCGATGCAGTCGCGAAGACTTCTAGCGCATTCTGGCTTTGAAGTTCGCTTGAAAGGCAACGCTAATTTATTTGCAGGAACACCTGCTGCACGTCGCCTGCTACAATGCAGCAGGCCTGTAGTATCTACTTAGGATGGCGGCTGCCGTATCGAACGTTAGAGACCTTCACAAGGCTGCTGAAGAATACGATATGCAGAGTACTGCAACCCGGTNTAGGCCTGCAGTGTCGGAGTCCGCTGTCAAGCACTAGATTGAAATCGACTGCATTCTCCTGCCCTATTCCCTTGCGAGGGAAATGGCAAAATGTTGAAGGAAATGTTAACTTCTATGAGTTGTTTATAGTTTAAATGAAAAAAGCTACTTGAGTTCAAGGAGAAATGATATATGACTAGGAGTACAGTGCAGTACAGTGACTCCAGAATAGAGAGCAAAGTTAACATTCGATGCCCATATTTGGGTGTCTTCCGCCCGCACAGTCTGCAGCATTTAGTGATCGTGTGAAGGTGTCTTTAGGAAAAGTCAGGAATGTTACTCAACAGGGTTTCGTCCCAAGAGAAGATTTACAGTTAGTGCAATATTTGTTACGAAATTCTACTTTCAATCGCCTTGTTAGTCGGACCCTGCAATGGCGCACAAAATGAGCTCAGGATGAGCAATAAGATAAATTAATTTGCTGCAACATTAATTCACGATTCATGCAAATTTACAACAAGAAATAATAGTGCAAGCTTCCTCTCGTCGTCAGGGGAACTGAGATGCAAATTTCGCCGCTAGCTCCGGAAATCAACGTCATTTCTCGATTTATTAACATATTAAATTTTTTTTATTATTTTACGTAAAATAATAAAACTGGTTAAAACGCCCTTCCCCCTTTGTGAGAAAGTAAAACTTTTCGTGAAATTTTAATTCGTAATTATCCCGCGCAATTAACATAAAGATAGTAAAAACCTAACTTTAAGAAAAAATGCCATTCTGTTTCTAACTTAAATTTTTTATGCTCGCGAGCTATGCTATTAGTTGCATGATTTTTCGCTTTGGTATATTCTCCTCCCTATGTACACAATTACATCATTTGTAGAATCCCTTTTTAAGTAAGATTTTAGTTGATTTAATTCCTGCAGCGTTCTCTATGCATACGACCTCTAACCTTTACCTGACGTGCCTGTCATAGTACAGAATAAACGCTCACGTCTTCGCGTGACTTCATTAGACACATTATTGGCCCATTTCCTGCTTTAATAAACCAAGACCGGACCTGTAACGGACCCCAGCAACCCTCGGATCTCTTCCTGCAGTTTACCGCCGCTTTAGTTCCCGTGTAAATAAAGCATTTCTTGTCTCATCGGGCCGTAAACGAACCTGCCTCCTGCACCAATAAAGACCAAATCAACTCGTCCCTCTGCCGAACTTACTCACCCTTAAAGGTCTCCTAAGCCATCTGGCTCGCAGAAAATTAGACCATCCGACCCACCGCTCGGTCTCAGGTCCGAGGTCTTCTGGGTGCAGGTACGGTTTTGGCTTGTGTCCCTCAACCGTATTTCTCACGGTTAAACGTACTTTGTTCGTCGCTTGAAATGTTGTTCTACTGAGATTAGCGACGCGCTTCTTATCATGGCTAAAATTCCATAACTCTGTTTGCGGGGAACGGTTCTAACGCGATCTCAACTTGCAATATCCCAGCTTTACGATTGGAGCCGCAGCGTCTTGCGGCCTCATCAGATCTTGCAGGTGCCGACAACTCCAGCAACAACGCGCTGTTGCGTCGGCAACTTGGAACTTCTGCTCAATATGGGAGCCACATCGGACCTGCACGGGGGCAACAGCCCCTGCAGCTGCGGCATGTGCGGTGGTGCGGGACACTGAGAGGAGGCTAGCCCAGCGGCAGAGCGTAATAATTTAGAAACGGCCAAGCGCGTCTCAAAATACAGTGGCTTATTTGAATTCATCGCCATCGTGCCCCCGCAGAGCAAAACAAGAAAAATGAATTTTTTGAAGAAGAAAAGTTGAGTGAGTTGAGATAGTGGGTTGTATCATCATCACAGCATGTGAGAAGGTAAAACTGGAATTGTCTTACGGGGAAGTGTTAATGGATTTTTGACGTCAGAGAGCGTCACGAGAATGGGGAATGCGCTAAGAAATCTATGAGGTTTACAATAAAAAGCAGGACGAGTGGTCAGTGCAGAGTAGAAATGATCTGGAATAATGCTGATGATGGTCATAAAAATTTGAGTTAATGTATATCATCGGTTGAAACAGGCCAGATCCTGTAGCCATTATTGGCTCATTATTATGAGTACCTAAGTGAATGAGAGAATAATATAAAACACGAAAATAATAGACAATAAGGGAGTGAAGAAATAAAACTTTACAAATGACACTGGAATTCGAACCGAAATTTTCAAGGTTCAGTTTTATTTGACAACCTACGAAAGCGTCGATTAGGGTTTAACAAGTGCGACAGTTTGTTTTTGCTGAACTCATTTCCGACTTGCTTAAAAATTCAATATGTAATAATATTTGATGGGGGTACTGAACAACTCAAATATGTTAAAACATTGACTTGAGCCGCAGCAAATATCCATTTGTTGATGACACAGTGCATCTAAAAACGAAGGTTACCGACAATTTTAACCAACAAAACGAAGCCCTCGCAGTGAGAACGCACATTCATAGCAAACAAAAACTTTCCCAGCCACAAAGAAGCAGTCAGCGCAGGAGATACAACTCCAATAAATTCAGGCTAAAGTTAGAGCAGAGTTTCTTTTCTGTTATACAGAGAGCATCACCTGTAAATCAATGTGCCTGCTCGTTGCTCGTGAAGGCGCATTAGGTCCTGAGGTCAGGCCCATCAACAGTGATGGCAGCAGTCATGGCGACCGCCGCTCCGCAGTGTTAGAGTGCGGACACGTGCATCTCAGTCCGGCCACGGCACGGCTTACGAGTCAGTGGTAGTGGTAGTAGTAGTAGTAGTAGAGGTAGTTGTAGTAGTAGTAGAGGTATTAGTAGAGGTAGAGGTAGTGGTACTTATAATTGTGGTATTAGCAGTGGTAGTGGTAGTTGTAGTAGTGGTATTAGTAGCGGTAGTGGTAGTGATACTCGTAATAGTGGTATTAGCAGTAAAAGTGGTAGTAGTAGTAGAAGTGGTAGTAGTAGTGGAAGAGGGTTGTTGTAGTACTAGTAGCTGTAGTAGCAGTAGTGAAAGTAATGGTATTAGAAAATAATACAGTGGAATGTGGCAACAACAACGAGCCAGCGGCTCATTTTTTTGTTTTCTACCGAAATCCAATGTTGCCAGACACAATCACGCACAGACACGCGAGTAGACGTGCAAGAGGAGGGTAGGACAATGATCAAGTGGCATATGTAACTACCACCTGCGCCTTATGACCACCATCACCATCACTAGTCACACCACCCCTAAGGAGGAAAGAGAAGATCTTCAGGATTAAAGCAATCACACTCGCACACATCGATTTCCGCGCTCAGGTATCAGAACATTCATCCTAGCATAAGAAAGAGGAAGTTCTTCAACTCTAGGAGCATTTCATTCATGAAACTATTCTTAGAATCGTCTTTATTTTCGAATCGGGACCTCGAATCCGCCTGTTAAAATGCCGGTGGATTCCCTGATTTGTTCATGTCTAGAGTATTTTGGTATATATCTAAAGTATTTTGAAACATGTCTAGAGTATTTTGGTACATGTCTAGAGTATTTTGGTACATGTTTTGACAACTTTGGTACTTGTCTGCACGATTTTGGAACTTGTAAGGGCATTATTTCTACTTGTCTACTCGATTTTGATACTTTACATGTTTTTGGTACTTGTCTACGCGATTTTGTAAGTTGATCAGCAAGGAGTACTGTGATTTATAACTTGTAGTGTACGCCTCGAGTCCTGAACTGATATTTAACGGTCACCCGGGGCATTCTGAGAATTTATTTAATTAATGGGAAACCAAATAAGAAGTGGAATTTTGCCCGAGCTCGCTGGAACACACGCACAGCAGCGTGCGCTTCAGCTGCCACAACTCGTATGATTTTCGTACCGTTTACTTGGTGCTTCTTCAAACCAATCGTCCTAGATTGCATTTTGCACCAGAATATTTTAAACCCGAAACGAACAGTGGCAAAAAATGTTACTGCGTTATTCCGAAACATACGCAGTATGGAATGCAAAAATTTTACAAACGAAAGAAAATCCAATACAGGAAAATATGGAGCAAAACATTTGCCGTGCGCACGACCTTGTGTTGCGCAGAGCTGTTGCCTGAAGAACAGCTCGTCATTGCTCAAACGCGAGTGTGCTAAGAGTTCAAACTTTTATTTTTAAGAATCTCCTAACTCAATAAAGTAAGTTTTAGTGAGCCATTAACTCTGGCGTACAAGCAGACATGCGATTTTAAAGAATTTTAGGAGGGAGAGACAGGGGATTATTGGTTCCCAGTTGACCACTTTTCCGGCCGGATTTTTGAAGAACCTGCGCTCTGTTCTGGTGATTGTTGCTATTTTTCAAGATATGCGATCAGCGCCGTCGGTTTGTGCCATGAGCGGTCAACGAGGAACGGGTTAACTCGTTCCAAGGTTTTGAGTTTATTTTAAATCCTAAATTTTGCAAGTTTGCCGAGAAATAATAATCAAAAGTTGAGAATTAGCGATTTGGTCAACACGAGAAACTTGTCTTTGCCAGAGAGAAGGTTATTCAATTCTTGAAGTATCTTGTTATCCTTGCCCATAATTTGAGTTCTCGTAACCAATCAATATTCGAGAAAGGATGATTCTTCTACCCAAATTCAGCAAAAAAATACCGAGCTTACAAATTCTACAAGCTCTGCACAACGGTTCATAAATTCTAAGAATCTCACCAGCTGGGCACGAAAAATGAGCTACTCTTGTATTCGACGCCGATGTGTCACCGATGCACGTTTAATTTTAGAGGGACGTGTTTGTTCGTCTTGAAGAGCTGCCTCAGAATATCTGTTCCTCAGAATCTCCTCGTCGAGTCACGGGTGTTTGCTCAACCCTTTAATGTATCAATTCTATTGAATGTTGGACAAAAACAATTTTATGGTAATTTTGACAGGAGGTCTATATTACTTCAGTGCACTGTGCCAGGTATGATACGAGGTGCAGTTGAAGGTTGTGGAGAAAATTATGACGTGATGCATATCATGGGACTGATGGGATCAGCCCCTCGTCGAGTACGTGCCATTCCTATGGCTGATCTCCTCAGCCAAGCGTCACTGATGAGCATTTTCGATAACTTAGGAAACCAGTATTATGTTGTGACAAGTCTAACGTGCGAAGTACGATGGGCTTTCCTGTGCCGGTTCTGCGTACATGTACATCAAGAATAAGTGCTGCCTTTCACGACTGTGACAGCTCTAGCTGAAACCTTCCTCTCGAGTCATCTATGAATAGACTACAAGTGTGACGGCTAGTTATGGTACAGCTTTGAAAATATACTGAGGCACAGAGAGAATTATGGCCGTGCGCATTCATTTTATGGCGTTGTTTCATTGATTTTCGCTGACAAATGTCGGCTTGTCGGTGGGGGTTTCCAATTCTCATTCTGAATGCACCGAAGAATTTTGCTGTTCTCAATAAACTCACCCGATTTTAATGAGATAATGCAGACCATCATGTAATTTGGAATATATGTGCATAAATGTGGAGCGATCTGCTGGATTCTACGTAGGAGTATGTATTCCATATTGTAGAGAAACAGAATTCCATATTGTAGATAAATAGAATTCCATATTGTAAAGAAATAGAATTCCATATTGTAGAGAAACAGAATTCCATATTGTAGAGAAATAGAATTCCATATTGTAAAGAAATAAAATTCCATATTGTAGATGAATAGAATTCCATGCTGTGGAGGAATAGAATTCCATGCTGTGGAGGAATAGAATTCCATGCTGTAGAGGAATAGAATTCCATATTGTAGATAAATAGAATTCCATACTGTGGAGGAATAGAATTTCACGAGTCTGCGGTCAGGAATTAAACAGAAAAAACTAACAGACTCTTGCCTGCCAAAAAAGTGAATAATTTACTGCACTCAAGTGCGCTCCAGATATAAATTATCATAGACAACAATATTCAATAAAATAATATATGAAAGATGAATTACTCAAATAAATAACTCTGGTGAGCCAAGAAATAAACAAAATATGCAATTGCTGCTCTGAATTAGCGGAAGGGCACAACGTGTTAAAAAATCAAGTGAAATATTTCTAAACTAAAATTTTAGGATCCAAGCTTTGAGATTCAATAAATAAATAGTCTTGCGTGGTAGAGGCGCTGCATTTTTGCCTCAGGACTGAAATATCTTGAGGCCTGAAAACAAGGATTGTTATTGCAGAGAAGTTATTGTTTGGCACGTTATAACGATCAGTTTTCCAGTCGAACTTCTTTTTTTTCATGGCTTGTAGTCATCTCTAGTTAAAGAAAAATATTATATTTTTTTCCAAATTGCGCTCGAACTCACGTTAACGTGAACAACTGGGTGAGCTAGGATCAGCTTATCGTACACTCATGCGATGCTGCTTCCCTAAATATGTTCCGAGTATTCGTCTTACTCGCCGAATACAATGTAACTTCATTTGCGTCGGTGGAAGAGCTCGTGTAATTCGTTAGCGCTCACAGAAAAGTAATTACAAAAACCAATTCCCCACGACGTGACTGCAGCAATCGGGAGGAACGTGAATGAGGCAGCAATTTTGATATGGCCGTCGACTGGAAAACAGATATTTGGCTGCACGAATTACAGCCTTGGTGCGGAGCACGAGCTGAAAATGAAAACTGCTTTATTCGGCATGGAAAATTATAAAAGAGATATTTTCTCTATCTCTACTGAAACCTAATACACTACACTGGAACTTTGTTGAAACATTAGCAAAAGGCAACACACACACAAATTCAGAACTACTATCTATAAAAGAAAATTCGTGCTTCCCGTTCATCCAAATACCAAACACGAGAGTTTTATATTATATTAGAAGGCTTCAAAAAATCACCGCCGATTGGTTGAACTTACTTCACCTGCTCACCAACTTTCAGTAACTTAGTGACACTCTTGTCACTATAGAACGCAGGTGATCCATGGAGCGTAAACTTAGATAACTTACGTAGATGAATCTTACTTTGTACTCGAATGTACTTCGTGTGCATTTGACCATTCATCTTGATATGCTGTAAACAAAATCATTGTTGATGTAAAAAGAGTCAGCCTTCTCTTATTGCCATCATCGGACTCCTCCGCGGCACAGACCCCTCCGACGACCCCTCCGAACACAGACCCCTCCGACGACCCCTCCGAGCACAGACCCCTCCGACGGCCCCAGAACTCGAGCTGAGTCCTAATTAAGACAGCGTCGCTTTTTGCGGACAATATCTTGTTTGGAGGTGCTCGAGCATCCTCTCTCCTCTAGAGACGTAATTCTGCACCAAATTTGAGTTCCTTGGGACAATAGAAACCTCGAGTGAACAACACTTGAGAAAAGATCTGTCCCTGCAAAGATGTGTTTCAGTCGTTCCACCTGATATACGAGTTCGCCAGAACGTAGATAATTCTCAGTGACTCGAAAACAAAAATTTTGAATCGTAAAGGCCTGAATTTTATGCGTGAATGCGATGGTAGAGAACATTTATAATGAATGTATGTCTTTGGCTACAATTTAACGGAGCTGCTCCTGCATCATTCAGAAGGACTCGGAGAAAGCTCTACTCAAATGTCATATCTCACAGGGCTTGAGATATGTAGCTGCTCGCCTTAAACTTATTTAATAATAAATGAAAAAATGTATTCAAAGTTTCTTTCAATTTCTAGCTGGCTGGTATTCCTCGCCGCAATTTTCATATGAAGTAAATGAAAATGTGTTCACTTGCAGTTGACGAAAAATATCATTGGGAATGAACTAACTCTCAAATATCTCTTAACTTCAAATGGGCTCCATAAGTATTGATATATAATTTATACCCAATAATCTATCGTTCTTTCCCAATCCAAAGTTTTTTTTTAAGTTTACAGGCAAAGCTACGTTCAGTCTTGTACAAATTCGTGACTGAACTAACAAGGCCAGAAGATAGCGCTAGTTTAAGAATAAATGAGCGAAAGTAGACTTGGTAGATATTTCACGGAAATTAGAATAGGAAGTTTTCACAGACTTGTGCAATTATCCATAACTATTTGTCTATGAATACAGCTTCACGCAAAAAACAGCACCAAAAATTTCGAGGGTAAAACAGAGAGGATTGGATGGATGGCGTGCGACGCAGCACCAATTGCTGCCAAGGCTGCTCTTCATGCGAGGATCACTAGTTCAAACTGCAAGATTTGTCTTTTCATTTCTGAATCCAAGAAAAATTACTCGCATTCTAACGTCATCTGAACATGGCGGCAGCGGAACATAAACAATGCGAATCACAGCAAGCATCAATGAAGACTGAGGTAAATACCAGATAAATGTAGGAAGGAAATGTTACTTCGCACATGTTGATGATTCACCAGTAGCTCATTTAAATTAATACCCTGCATTATTAGTATTATGAATCACACGACAAAATTTAAAAGATGCACTCCTCGATCATTGGCACTGAAATTCACGTACGCTTTTTCATTTGACATTTTCGCTCACTTGACATTCACATTGAAATCCGCTTGACACAATCTTCAGAAAATTCATACCCACAACGACATGAATATTTCTCATTTTCAACGAGCTTGTAACCGATAATTTTGAATCCATCAGATATGCTAAGGTCCCTTAAAAAGTGATTCCGAAATCACCAGTAAGCATTTGCCTTTCACTCTAGCGCGATTGTGCATTGATTAGAGGATTTAACTCCTAAACACATTTCATTTTGCAGAACAAGGCGTTAGAATTATAGTGTATAAATGTGAACTGCTCAGTACAATGCACCCCTCAGTAGTTCAGTCATGATAATATTCAAATCCTGTACGCTAATGAAAATTTAAGAAAGAATTTGATTACAAGTAGATCGACTCGATTGAGATTCGGAATCCTTATTGAAAGTCGTCGCGGGGTCCACAGCGTCAGGTGTTCGCTGGAGCCATGATCACAATATTGAATTTCTCTGTTGAACTTGACTGGCCTACTGGCTTGATTCATTCCTGTAACTTTACTGACTGACTTGATCCGCTTCTGTGACTTGACTAAATGACTTGATTCACTCCTGTAACTTTGAATAATTCGATTCCTTCCTGTAACTTGACTGACTAACTTGATTCACTCATGAAAATTTCACTATAAATGGCCTTTGATTGAATAGTTTGTTGTTCACTCGTTTGAGTCCAGCAGAATGTACACCAAGTTTTGATCAATTTAAACGTTGTGTAAAACCAAAGGAATCTAATATTTCCAACTGTGAATCAAATAATCGCATTAGAAAAGGATGAATTAAGTAATTTCAATGCAGTGAATGTCGAAACCTAAATTTGAGCTTCAAAATAAAATTATTTCTCAACAACGCGGGTCTGAAGCCGTCTGCTGAGACTGGTCTGACCATGGTAGTAGACTCCGTAACTATTCGAATTATTATTACCTGCTTTTTCATTCCAAGAGACGCAAAATCGAAACCAAACTCTACCAAAGTATCCGTCGAATGCCAGCGTAGGGAGATAATAATGGCGGAGTTTAATCCAACGTCCTCCGGTTGCGTATCTTTAGTAAAAAATTTCGAGTGGGCTCCTCCCGAGGGAATGGATTCTATTTTAAAATTAAAATTCAAGTTGTGTGGCTTAATGGTACAAATCATGAAATTTTCATTGCTTTTTAATTTATTCCCTTTGCTTACAGTTAAAAATGTTGTGCGATATTGATTTTGCGTAGCTAGCGTCTTGATTGTTAAGAACTTAATTAAGAAAAAGTATGGGAGCGACGCAAGCTACGAAGGCGTGAGGCGAAGGCATAGAACATTGACCTGAGCTTTGGTCTGTGCCGCGTCTGGCACTGAATGTTTATCGCCAGTCTTCACGAATGGCCTCGCGTCAAGAGCGAATATTCCGAATACTAAAACCTAAAAATTTCGAATACAAATCAAGTCGTGCATAAAATGAAGTTTGACGCATAACGAGGACTGCTTGCACTCCCATTCAACAGCGCACCCACGGGGTCGGTCGTTTAATTATCTTATCCGTGAAGAGCGTGAGGGCTTTAGCCATACGAGTATTTAACCATTTTGGGTTAAATGCACGAGGGTGAGCGTGCATTGCTTTCTCAACGTTCAATGTTTGAGCACTTTGCTGAACACACCGTGGATTTTTTATTACGAACGAATTTTTTCATAAAACACATCCAACACTTTCTAAAATAACAGATGATACGAAAATGGTGCAGCAATTGTTCTAAGAAAATACGTTCCATCGAGCATTGCATCCTCACCAAAAGCTAATCGACAGCTGGACTTCATAACGACTTGATGGACTTCCATTGTACGTATAGTACAGTTGCCTGATGAACCTCCATCAAGAGAACGTAAATCATGAGACGGCAAATCTGGTCTTGCATGAGAGACGAGGTGCCCCGTTCTGTCAATAGACAGAGTTAGCCTGAATGCAGTGTCAGTGTAGAAGGCTGGCCTGAATGCAGTGTCAGTGTAGAAGGCTGGCCTGAATACAGTGCCAGTGCAGAAGGCTGGCCTGAATGCAGTGTCAGTGTAGAAGGCTGGCCTGAATACAGTGCCAGTGCAGAAGGCTGGCAAGAATGCAGTGTCGTCGCAGTGATTGGTCTCCTCAACATGATCTGAGGCAATGGAGGCTCTCGTAGGACTAGACGCGAGTTTCCAAACAAACTTTACTGAGGAAGACGAAGAACGATTTCCCTCTGGCGGCGCGACCTGAACTTAGCAGAACTTTTCTGCTAATGAAATGGAAACGATTGATTGGGGAAAAGCAGAAATTATGTATTTTCGGAAAGCATATCGCTTCTGTTTAAACTCCTTGATTCTAGCGATCCGATTACTCTAGAAAGCGATTTCGTTAACGTCTTTCCCAAGATTGAATTAGTATACTTCGGGGGAAACTAGGCTTTCCTTTGCCTCATGGAGGTTGTTCAACGTCATAAACAGCTAGAAATTCAATTGAATATAGAAGACATCTGAAAAGCTTGTTCACGGGGCAGTCAGCCGACATCATTGGATGAGAAGCCTTAATAAACAGTTTCTGCAGTTGTCAGCTTACGAGAGGAAGCACATGAAAAATAGTAAGTTTCGTAGGGCGTTTCCTTGTTCATAACGTATAAACTCAAGGTGAAAGTTAAAATTCACACAAAAGATGTACACGCCAAGAAAAATCTCCGATAGCTAGCAGTGTAATTATTCCTATCGTGTATTTAACTAAGCACCCCTGACAAAAAACTAATCACCTTCTACCTATACAGTGTAAGGCCTTCACGAGCACGAATAATGGCGGCAATTCTGCGAGAATTTGAGTCTATGAGTGTTCTGATGTGCACCTGGTCGATTTTATACCACCCTGGCGTCAAATGATGTAGTAGTAGTGCGGCGACAGTACGTGGATGATGTTCTCGACGTCTAATTTGTCTTTAGCTGGTCCCACTAATTCTCTATTGAGTTCATATCTGGTGACTTAGCTGGCCAGTCTAAATGCCTGACGTACATTGGATGACTGTCATGTCAAATGATGAGAGTTCTAGCCCGATGTGCCCGGCAGTTGCTATCCTGAAAGATAGGCCAAACAAAATGCCTTACATCATTCAGATTTGGAGCAAAGGACCAAACTTGGTAGAGCAAGCAGCTCACCTTGCCATTTTTGAATGAAGGCTGATGCCAGTTCAGTCCTTACAAATAACCTAAGCTTCAGTCACAGCTTTGAAAACCGATTAATGAACCTACTAAATAACTGGAGCTCGAAAAACAGTAGGTGACTGATTTATTGTCCGAGGAACTCATTTGTATCGTGAAATGTTAGTGAAAAACTAAGTACTCATTCACATCAATTTATTTTTCTTCTAAGACATCAACATTACTATTGAACAAACAATCTTATTTTCAAATTTGCATTTAACATGCGCTCAACGTAATAGATGGCACTTATTACTAGATAGTTATCAGCGAATGAGGTGTCGTATGGTATAATCAATAAATAAGGTATTGTGGTAGGATAATCAATGAATAAGGTCTTGTATAGTATAATCAATGAATAAGGTATTGTATAGTATAATCAATCAATAAGGTATTGCACAGTATTATCAAATAATGAGGTGTTGTACTGTACGATAAAAGAATTAGGTGTCGTATAGTATGATCAATGAATGATAAATTCACTGGAACGAAATCTAAAAAATTCCACTGATCGCATTTCTACAACACTTAATTTTATCGTTGGCTTCCTAAATGACGCTCCTTCTTGATTCGTCGAGAAAAAGAAATGAGTATCGTCGTTGATCTTGCAAAAAATATAAGTAAGTCAACTGAGGATTTTTGAACTTGGATCATCACCAGAAAGAACTCCAAGTTTACGCTCGTCCCGCCGACTTTCAAGTTCAAGGAACAAAACACAGACCAAGGCAGGCCTGCAGTCCAAAATACTGATATAATTTAAAGCCGGCGTGCGAGAACGCTTGGAAATTTTCAAATCAGGGACTTGTGATCAACTTGCTTTACTCGTCAGCACGAGGATGCTTGCACAGTTTCAAATTGGTTCTTGCCCATTTGGTCCCACCACGTCACACCTTACCTGTAGCACACGCGTCTATTTTTCCGTACTCTGTCAGTAAAACAATTACGGGGCCCAAGCCCAGCCGAGTAAGTGTGAAGCTTGTTTGGAACGAAAGTTTGTCCACGCAACTCTTCCAAAAGCATCAAACTTTCCATGTCCAGACCATTTTAAGTGCATTTTAAGCCCCTCACATTTGAAAAAAAATCGTCCCCCTCTAGTTCTATATTATCTCAGAAAACGAACAAAAGTAGAACGTGCCGGTTCCCAGCAAACAAAAACAGGGAATCTCATTTACTTCTTTTGACAATGCCAATATTGGCTGCGGGGCAAGGCTGTCGTTTATGCGGGGGAACTTGGGGCATTGTAAAAAGAATGTTTGTCGAGTGTATCACCCCGGCCAGTTTACGCTAGATGGCGCGCCCTCCACCGCTGCCTCCTATATCTGTAGATATATCTGTAGATATAGGAGGCGGTGTCTCCACCCTCACGGCAGAACACGAGTCATCGCCGTTTGCGCCCCTAGCGCTGTTCTCACAGGGCTCAGCAGGATAAATTTTCAGGCGGGTACGAATTTCAGTCCAACCAGTCGTTTTCTCATGTTATTTTGAGATCAAAGGCTGCACCATCGCATCGTGAGGCACTGAAAAGGAAGCATCAATTCTGCATTTCTTTGAGATGCCAGTATTGACTGCTCAGTCAAATTGGAGTCTTACTAAAAAATTAATTCTGCTGAATGTTTAAATTTATATAGATGCGCTCAACCAAGGGAATAAAAACAAATACGGATGGAAGACTACTTCTATAAGTTCAGGCATGTCCAGCTAATCCATTTCCCAGGAGAGAATTCATCAGACAACCTAATTACTTCTGCCACTGGTCCTGCAATTCTACAGGGGCGTACATAGAAGGCAGTCGAGTTTTTCTAATCTTCGTGCATATGCATTTTATATGGTTCGTGAGTTTCCAATGTTTATTCAGCGCTTTTTCCAGAATCGCATATTCATGACTGTGCACGCTGGACCATGCTCACTACTTTCGAAACTCAGGTGCGTTCATATGTACACGTCAGTTCTGCGGTATTGGGCTTCGTTTAATATCCAAGAATTGCTCGTTCCTGTGGCCATTTTCTCTTTATCTCATACATGAGAAGTAAATATTTATGTTCAGCAATTAGCTCGAAGTATCGTTTATTCGGGTGGTTCAGGAGAGGCAATACCACTTCTTTGAATGTTTCTGTAACATTCTCATGAGAATATCACTTCGACCGTTCTTGCTCTGGATATTTTCAGAGATAAGCAACATCGAGAATTTTTCCATTCAGAGGATTATTTCAGTATTTAAAAATGAAGAGCAATGCAATTAAACCAAGGAATTTAATTCCAATATCTGGCATGATTCACCCGTTCAAACAAGGCATGAAGATTGATAACTCGCCGTCGTACTCTGAGCTCACTTCCGTGTTAAGATCGATGGGCATTGTGAACGGCTGTCAAATTTGATTTACCTAAAACCGAGTTGTGCTTTGATCTTCTCCTGGACGAAAGCGCAATCGATGCACCGTCGTCGATATTTTACTCGAACTACACTTACGTTAGTCCAAAAATGTTTGCAGTATCAGTTACATTTCGCTTTGCCTCAGGAGAAAACAAAGGAGAAAATTATTTTCTTCAGCACTTTTCGAAAAATGTTCTATTGGTACGTTTTTTGAAAAATCATTGCTTTCTACTTGTTTTGTATGTATGATGAAAGCTTTATTTTATTTCGATTTAATATTAGGATTCATGTATGCACAAAGAGCGTCCCCTCTGCCTAGCGATGCGAGAGATATAATCTTTTTAGAGCAAATTTCTTTACGTGTGTGTGACACAAATGTCATCAATCAGTTTTCTTTAATTCAAAACACTGATATTCATTGAAAATGTATCAACAACTAGATCTGTGATCTGCGAAAGACTTTAAATTTTATTTATGAGACTCAGAAACGTAAGTGATCGAGTTCATAATTTGAGTACGACTTGATCGTAAAGAACCACGGGACTAAGTACTTCAAGAATTATTACTTTCCAAAGTTTGCAAACAAGCAGAACTTCTCCCACATGTCGATGAATGTATGGCGACAGTTGCAATAAATTCTTCCTTATTTCTCCATCTTCTTCTAAAATTCCAACGAGCTTCATTCTTATTCCTTCCGTAGTTTTTCCACATCGCTCATGTAGAGGTCATAGAGAGAAGAGGCCGGGTTCAGTATTAGGGGAATGACAGTTATCATTATTTTTTAATGGGTGATTATGACATAATAGCACTGCGAGCTCCACATGCGACCATTAAAGAAGCCATAATTTTGCAAATACAAGTAACATTATTGCATAACGACTCACTAAAAAAGGCAATATCAGTGCTCCGAACTCTAAAAACGTAAACCTGTACGACGGGGGCCAGCGCCAAGATTTTGCGTTTGTGGAAATGATACGACTCGTCGTTTTGGAGCACCGTAGGAAAGTTTGTGAATTTATCTTGAGAACATCAGCTATTCCTCTCAGTGCCAGTGAGGTAGTTGGTATAAGAGCAAAGCGATCTCAGAAAGCTTCTCAGTTTCCCTTTTCAGCCTCCAGATTTGAAATTATGCTATGAAGCGTCAGGCTTGAACACGTCTACAGCTTCTCCTTGTCGAGTATTGGCGAGTCCGCCTGGCGAAAAGAGATCTCAAATAACGCTTCTTGTCTTTCAGGACCATGGGATACGATAGTTCGGTATTTCAAATCTTAAGTAAGTCTTTATTGCGCAACGAAAACTCAAAACAGGTATCACGAAAAAACTAAGGGTTGAATATATTTTCAGAGCGGGCGTATCATTCACACATTTGTGAGGGCCGTCTGATAGTCAGACAGCCGATTGTTAATTGAATTCTTTTCGGTGGCCTCCCACAGCGAAATGCATGAGCATTTCAGTGGCCTCCCACAGCAAAATGCATATGACTCACGAAGCTTCACTAGCTTGGAGATCATGATACCGCCTCGCACGTTTGAACTCATTGGTCTGAAATATTTATAGCTAATCATGAGTGCAAATTCTTAGCAGCAAAATAAAAGGGCCTTTTTCAAAGATGTGTACGTATTTCTAGCTTATTACGTGATTCCGACGCGTGCAATGCAATTGTTTTGGCATCTCGAGAAATCGTACCACTAATTCAATCTCTTCACAACCCTTCCAGCTGAATTCCTGCCCTGGTTGTTGCGACTGTAGAGCGCCCAGAGCGACATGTTAGAATCGTCTCATGGGAGCTCAGCGTATACAGCAGGCCTATCTTAACTTAATCTAAGTTTTTCGCCACCTCGTCGGTAAGTTAAGAAAATAATTGAAAAAGATAGTTGAGTGGGTAAAACCACAGATAATTATAGATGCTTCAGTAAAAAAGGTAAACTGTGAAGCTGCATCTCTTGACTTTCTAACTCGGTGGTTAAAACAGTAATCTTAACGCTTGTGAGACTGTGTACTGCACTGCTGGAAGGGATTTAGTACAGGTGAATTTCTTTATATTTTAAGTGAAATTCATTCCATTTACCTCAAGCAATTTCTTTTACTTGACTTTTATTTAAGAGCGATATTTCCTAGAATTATGATGGTCAGATATCATATTTCGTCGAGTTAGTAATTTTATTTAAATTCATTTCCATTGCAATTTTAAAACAGTGGACAAAAACTGCAATTCAAACTTCAGTTGAAACTAAGCAATTCCAATCCCATCCAAAGTTTGACTGCAAGGAAGTCCATTTCTTTCCCTGCATCGTTTAAAATTTAATTACCCTCAATAAGAAGAATCTCTTAATTTTAATACACGTTTTTCGTAATAATTTTATCTTAACTTGCCGTTCAACAATTGTTCGAATAACTCGGTATCGAGATTTTCGCATATTTTTCCTCCTCTCCAGCTAGTTTTACATCAAATGCGACATTGTGGAGTAACAACTCGTCCTAGAGGAGTTTACGTAGCTTCACTTCTCTCGCAGTCGCCGATACCAAATGTGAAGAGTCCAAGTTTTGTTCGAAAGAAATGTTCAACACTTTTGGATGAAATTTTCGATAGCTGAACTTGCTAATACAACTCCAGATGTTGCCGGTTTCAGAAGTTCATATTTATTCTAGACCCGTCTTTTGAGTTAGAGCTCGACAACTTTCGTTGCCAGTTTTACGCGACAACTTCGAACTTTAGTTTGAGCGCTGGCGTGTCACAATTTGTTCCCTTACATCAAACTCAGCCACATGTGTTTTTGAAAACCAAGTTTAAACTAGCTGAAATTTTGTTCATGCAGAGCGCGTCCCGCCCGCACCCCGTGGTAGAATATTGAGGCAAGGTTGGTTTTTCGCCCTCTGCTGTACGGCCGCCTCCGAGCACATCTTGTAGCATCGGGCAAAAAACCTTTTTATCGAGCTCGAATAAAAATGAAGTCTCTCTTGTACTCCTTAATTTATCTTTAGAGTACTTTGAGAGGGCTTAGCAAAATGCTATCACTTTTTTTTGCAACGCTGATGAAATTAGCCCCGATTCGAGGGAATGGAAATATTTAGTGCAGGAGAAAATTATAATTTGCTTACCTTGTATGTTCTATTTTGAAAAAAAGTGTTAAGAGTCGAAAGTTTTTTGGGCAGAAATGAAAACAGAGAGTGCAAAAATTCATAAAATGTTCATGCGGGCTGTATTTTTGAGAAACAAATGTTTTTAATTGGTATTTTGTGTTTCATTGAGCCTGAAAATTCTTTCTCGTGCACGATTCTTTTTAACTTACGATGTATTTATGTGAATTAGAAAAATTCATCGACCACATTTATATTCTTCTGGTTGCTATAATACGATGATATATCTAATGACTCAGTCGTCCTATCCGTATTTAATACACACATTTAATCTCCATGCACAGCACCATAAATAACTGCAGATAATGTGAAGATAACCCTTTTGTAAGTCGCTTTTATTCTAACGTTATCAGTTATGTACAGCATTTGTGTAAAACTCTAACACCAAGATACTCAGGGAAGAATTTCTGTTTTCAGAGCATGAATGGTTAACTTTCCACGCATATTTTGTGAGCAACGTACTGAATGAAGTCTAAAACTTCTCTGAATATAAGGTTTATTATTGTATTACGTAACAATTTTTCTAGTTACTTTTATTG
>VOMN01073281.1:0-10622 GCA_014899125.1 Orchestia grillus | reverse complement strand
GTGATGGGACCCAGACTCTTCAACGCTCTGCCCAAAGATCTGAGAGAATTCGATGGCTTCCTTAGACGTCTTCAAGACGAAGCTGGATAACTTCCTACAAACTACCCCCGATAGACCTCCCTTGCTTCACTATCATCAAACGTTAGAGGGACACGGTCTCATTCAACAGCTCGTGGAGATGCGAAGGCACACCATGCACACAAAGCGGCGGCACCCCAGTGTAGCCAGGGTTTGAAGGCCCAAACATGTCCAAGGTATCCAAGGTGCCGCCTTTCACAGTTCTCAAGTACACAGGTCACTGCTCGATTTTCACAGCGTTTGTATCGAACGTTGCTGTTGTACTTTTCATCATGTCTCGTTTTTACTGATAACTGCTAAATAATTGTGACATTAAATAATTAAAAGTCAGTTATTTATATATTTTTTTTATTTCTGTGAAGTACCAAAGGCTAAAGTACGGTGTTCCTTCACTTGACAAACCACTTTTATTAATATGGAAGGCTTATCGAACTAACTTTTTCATTCAATTTACGTATCACAGTCGAACATTCATTTTTCGAGAAGTAGGTGGTCCGTTACTAATTATAATTTTACAACTTTATGTAAGGAAAGAGGGTGCTCGGATTTTACTTCTATGTAAACGTCATTTTATAGGAATTTTTCTGCAATCTTTTTACGTAGCTCAGCAGCATTAGTTCATTATGCTTTGTGCGTAGCTCGGAGGCGTTTGTTCATTGATTAATAATTTAAACGTAGCTCGGAGGCGTTTGTTCATTATACTTTGACGTAGCTCGGAGGCATTTGTTCATTATACTTTGACGTAGCTCGGAGGCATACAGCTGCACACAGAGGTGTGAGAGGCGTGGCGGCTTCTCTGTACAGCTTCTTCATTTCTTTGTTTGAAAAATCCTACACGGCAACTTCTATAGACTGTTCCTGTGTAAATTCAAATTCCGATCGAGCCTTAAGAGTAGGACGATGATGTAAGCTGGTGATTATGATAATGATGATGCGGGTTGATAATGGGGATGATGTGTATCGATAATGATCGGGATATGGGCTAATGATAAGGATACGAGCTGGTGACGAGTGTGAGGGCTGATGATGACGATGATCCACGCCGACGTCTGCTGGTGCGCTACAAAAAGCCCGTTATATACCGGGCAGGGGGGCGACCAGACCTACTTGCAACGTGTCGTTGTGCGCTGGCCGCCGCTCTGCATCTCTACCAGATGACCAGCCGTGAATGATCGCCAGGTCTGCCTGAACAGTGTACACGACAGGCCTACCTGAGCGTATTCGCGTTTTCAGAGCAGCGGCGACGACGACGCAATGGATCGTCCAGAAGCAGAACTAGCAAGTTTTACAAGTCACTGGTATAAGTTGGGAGACTCCCTACTCTTGCCTACTCTTGCCTCAGGGACTCACAAAACAATATAATTGCACTCAGACTCCAAGTGATGCTATTAGGGACCTCAGTATACTGATTTTATTGGATGTAATCTGCGAGGAAATTTCTGGAAGACGTGTTTTGTTGTGGAAACTTGTGAACTGTATGCCACTCTACTGCATCTGTGCAGCAAATGCCACTTTTCACAGGGGCAGTTTTAACACTTTGCCTCCGGAGTGGGTCATATATGGTACACGCGATCATCTAACCTAACCAAATGTAACTACAGCACTATCATGTATAAACACAAATTTTCGAGTTTTCGTCAAATTTGTGTTCATCAATCGAATAAGCTAGTTCTGATTCGAAAGAAATTTAGTAGAGTAACCAAATTTGTGAAACCCAAATCCTTCATTTTTAAATTCACAGTAGAGATATTTGTCGGCATGTAATTTTACCTGTGTGGAGAATAATAGTCTAAGTGTTAAGATTTATACCGTATTCTTCTGTTTAGAGATGTAATTAATTATTTTTTCCTTAATTAGTTGGTGTATAAGAATTACATATTAATGTATTTTTTTTATTTGCAGGAGTACACACAACGAGTTGGAAAAAAATCGGTGAGTACTACAGTCGAAGTTTCTCATTTTACGCCATTGTTTGAATTTAAATTAACGATCACAGAGGTTATCGGCAATGAAATTCCTGCTGCAAGGCACTGGCGAACTCCGTTTACTAAAACCTATTGTAGATGTACGTAAAATGTTCGCCATCAACTCGCCGACGTTCGCTTTTGAAGGGAGATACGAGTTATTTTATGGAGGAATGAAGTAATGCAGCTCGCTACCCTTTCCAGCACTTTTCAAACCAGTGGTGACTAAAACACAGTCGTCGAACGAATAAAGCTATCAGCGTACCATTAGGATTTAAAATTTGGCTCACGGTAACAAGTAAGCTGTACGTTTATTCAGAGAGGAAAGACGAAAGAGGAAGCCTGATGCTCCCTCCTCTGAATATTTCTTCTTCTGAACTTCGTGCGTCTTTTACGGTCTTCCTCAAACTCGTTTTTTTCATCAATCTTGTAGTCTCTTGTTTGATTTCCTACTTATTTACAAACCAATTTTTTAATCTCCCGTTTCCATGTGAATTTTCCAATGTCTCTGCTACTTGCCTCATCACCTCAGTTGGGGCAGAACTTGCGCATTGTTTTTTTTATCGTAGAATCCGACGAACTCGTCGTTGCATAGATTTATTGAGCCCTAGAGCAACAATGGATGCCTTTCTTCAATTACTCGTTGCCGACAGCCTTCAGATTATTTAACTTCATCTTTGATTATTATGTTAGACTCACAGCATCACCTGCAGCGTTTTTGCAACACGATTCCGTACTATTTATTCATTACGGATGGAGTATTTCTGTCTTGTTGTGACAGTGAGATTAGTTATGCGATAATTTACGTTTCACTACGCACGTGTCGTCTGTAAGCTAGCAAGGCAAACTTTCTGGAAAGTCCAGGTTTACCGACATGAGACCATCTCTCCAATGATTACGCTTCCGATGTGGCGAGCCGTGCTGTGTAAGCCTGTGATCGTAGCGACAGCGCTGTGCTGGCACTCCTTGGGACCCCCACGGACTCTCGATTTTATGCTCGAGTTGGCCGAGAGCTCGCCTTGTGGACCCTGCAACAGAACACCGAATCTTAACCCAGACTCGATCAGCTTTAGCCCTTTGAGTGCTGAATATGCAAGTCGTTTTCGAAATTTATTCGAAACTTTATATCATGTTGTTCACCCATGACTTGTAGCTTCTTAAAGTTTCAATGATCAATTTTGAGAACTGCTGGTTCAGTTAGCTCGGTGTTCACAATATTCCCTTGCCTTGTGTTCTAAGGGAGTTACGGTAGTTCTTCAACGAGAAAATATCAATACATAATCATGATGCCAAGCAATATTAAAGCCGCAACTGAGGTGCCTCTGTAGTATTCGAAAAAATTGAGAGTACGCGGTTAACGCCGACAACGTTTTCCCGCTGCTTGAATGTATTTCGTAAGGCTGATAAAGGAACGTTTAAGAGACCATGGTGCACTTTTGGTGTGAAATATTTTTCCGGGGATATATTACTATTGTAATTTACCTACCGAATACAAAAACAATTTGAAGACCAATGTATGGTGTACTGACTGCAGTAATCTGACAATGAAGAGCTACTGGCTAGAGGATTTCTCACCTTCACGTGTCAATATGGATGGGTGTAGTTTCTTGAGCGGATAAGTGAGATCGGACGACTTTTCGGACTTTTCGAATGCATGCTGAGAGAAGTCGATCTTTTCTTCCATCATGGTAGTGAGGGGTTGACCAATTCCCTAAGGGGTTAGATAACCCGTCAAGTTCCCCAGCAATGGTGGACATAAACGCTAAGTGCTGTCGTTTGTCCCAATAGTGGACTGAGAGCGCGGCTTGTTTCCCCACTAATGGACAAAAGGAGTCACTAGTTTCCCTCACAGTTCCTTCAATAATGGACAAAGAGCGGAGCTAGCGTCCCCCCAATAGACAAAGAGCGCGACTAGCTTCCCCGATAATTGGCCATGTCTTTTCCTATTCAAAACTCTGCTCCAGTCGAGCGGCTGGCTTCCTGTCAAGTAACCGGCCCGCTGCAGCGACGTGCGCTCCGGTGCCCGTGCAACTGGCTGCATCCCTAGCATGCAGACACGACTCTCGTCGACTGCACGAGCTGCAGCAGCCGTGTTCGATCGTTTCCTCCCCTCAAGAGACTTGGAGTTGAAACATTTTTGCACACGTTGTTGTCTCGTCAGCGGTGCGCCTCTACCCGTTCGAGTTTGACGGGTAAACTTGTTACGGGACTCGTTATTTTCACGATAATGGCATTATAAGTGGGGTGGAGAGGAGAAACGTTTCACATTCTGGGTTCAATGCTGGACGGATGCTGCGTATTGAATGTTGCGTAGTCGTAAAGAAATGGCCGTTCGCCTGTCTGAAATGTGATCAGGTTGAAAGGTCTGCGTATTGGTTTTCCAGTGCAGTGTGTAGTGACAACAGAGTGCTGTGTTGTTTGGTTTCAGCGTTTGTTGCATTCAGCTGAGAGAAGCCTAGTAACTGAATCATTCAAGGGCTGGTTTTATACAACGCGGGGTTCAACAAAATTTGAATTGTAGCCAATGATAGATATCTGTAGCTATAATTTCCACGTTATTTATTTCTTTCCTAACACTTGGTTAAGTAAAATCTGAAGCATTAAGTCGGTTGTAGCATAATTTTCTTTGTAATCATCACTGCTAACGAACGTTTTGGAATCAATTTCCTTTTGCAGATAATCATAATTGCCGTCAAGTCTCACCTGAGTGCCAAGATCAGAATTACTGGACCAATACGTTGGTATTACGAGTTACTCCTTGAGCGAAATTGAAGTTAATCTATTTTGCCGTGTGAGAATTCATTATTTGAGTATTATACTAGCAATAATTAGAAATTACACACATTACCATATGCATCTTAAACTGGATTAATTCGAATCCAATGATAAATAAAAGGTCGCACTTCGTGGGGAGTGAACAGTTTACATGTGCTGCAGCCTTACATTTTGATTGGTTCACTCTTCAGTAAACTGTACTAAAGTAATAACATTAATCTTGGTTGATGATGTAAGTGGGCATAATTTATTTCAAGTTGGGCATGTTATGAAGTCAAGCTATTAGCCTCGCATATTAAAACATCATTGGGCTACAAGCGTGCTAATAAAATGTAAGAATTTTATGGTTAACTGGATGAAGTGCAGGCACCCCGCGTGCAGAGGAGCTTAAAAGCTGTAATGACGGTGCTACCTAAACGCTTGGGTAATCAGAAACGAGGGTAGGGGTGTGGTCGATTGGAAAGCGAGGGAACGGCCGCCACTCCTTCGGAGCGCGGGCGTGCAACTGGGCCTGTAGAATGGAGGCGCAGTGTTGCCTATCTTGAGAAAGAATTCTGTAGGTACGCTGCGAAAATTCTCTTGCTTTTTTCGATAGCGTAGAAAACTTATCTGGTGAGAAGTTTTTATTGCTTATAATATTCCAAAAGATTTTTAAGGATTAAGCGCTATATCTATCGAATTGGAACATTTTTGGTCGACTTATAGCACTGCGTATAGTAATAAATATCTGTAGTTTTTAGCATCACCGCGGGAGTGCTGATTGCAGGGGTCAGTGAGGACGGTTGCATATGTGCCACATCCTCCATGAAGAGCTGCTGCAGTGTGCCACATTTACACTTGGGAACAAACGCTCAGCCTCATGACGTGTTTCTAAGTTTGGACCGCTTGCAGTTCGTAGGCAGTTGAGTGATAAGGCTCGTCCTCCCTTCGTGTCATTATAAGGATTTTAATCCTTCACTTTTGAAAGGGTATTTCGGACGTTGATTTGTGGATATTCAATAACAATAGCTCGTGTGATCGAGGATAGTTTAGGCCCAGGTTGACGGTGCTCATGTTCCATGCTTGCTCGGCCTGCGCTCCTATGCAATCCCGCTTCTTTGATTACGCCCTGAAGCCGCGCTGGCACGTTCGCCTAATGCATGGTGTGCTCCTCGCTTGACTCACTCCGCCGGGCGGACGACAGTCGTCCCTCTACCTCGAGTTGGTCGCTGCAAAGACGATGTAGAAGTCGGGCACTCTGTTTAGGGTATCATATATACAACTGGTGGGCTGGACATAGCGGGCAGTTGTCTGTTTTGGGTGAACGTTTTAAAGCTTTTGTTCTTTCTTCTATTGCTTATTCGGCTTTCGTGCACGTAGAACAGCTCAAGAGTCGCTTCTACCTCAGAGTCACAGCTGTTAGCTACAATATAGCACCCGATGAGGTTAATAGTAATAAACTTTAAAATGAACTTTGAGAAAACTTGTTTTGATCCGTTTGTAGGAGCTATGACGATAACACCCAGTGGGGGGGAGGAGGGGTTGCTCGTTGATGGAGGAATGAGTATTGTCTACATCTTCGTATTCTCCCGCTAAGCGAACTCAGCTTGGAACTGAAAAGCTTGGATGTATTGAGATGTGGGGTACCGAATTGTTTCACACCTGCCGCATATTTCTTTCGAAATAACCATGTAGTGCAGTAGTTTCCCACCTTTTTTTACACATGCACCCGTAAGTAATTTTCACCGTAACTTCGCACATCTTGCAACCTAATAGCACCTAAGGATAAAAGAAGATGATTTCAGACTAAATTTGGTCAACAAAGCGGCAGAGGAGTAATAAACGGACTAATCGCCAATCATCGAGATTGTAACTTAATTCTGACACCCTTGCACTCATAGCATCGGGGGCTGCGATCACTCCTGGTTGAGGCAGGCCTTCTTCTCTAGTGCATCAGAAATTTTCTGTAACTTCTTGTGTGGCTGAAAATTGCACAGGCACAAAAGGGTTAAAGGGTCGTTTCTTTCGTGTGTTGCCGTGCAAGTATCGACGAAAATTTGCGGTAATTTTGAATCGAGGCGAGCCCAAAGTTTCGATCGAGCGAATGAAGCCTGATAAAAAGTCTGTTTAGTGAAAGAATGACATCGCATCCATGCGACATCTCGTACTCAACTCAAGAAGCACCAAATATGATTTTCACAGCAAGTTCAATAGATACTCACGCGGATCGTAAGAGCTGCAGCTGCGCCACCGTTTAGACTATTTGCGACACACCTGCCTCATCAATGCGTGTACCGCACTTCACTTGAGATGTTCGTTTTCATAGTTCTTTGCGCTCGTTTTCATTTTTGAATTACTTCCATCGGATTATTACTCCTTCTCCATGAGGTGTGTGAAGCCAGGATGCGCGAGATTCATGCCTCTTATCGCCATAATTTCCGCCCTACTACGATGCGGTTGTTCACCAGTGCCAGTTCTGCGGTGCCAAAGTTGACTTGCGGCTTGTTCTGGAACGCTAACATGCGCCGCCATGAGTTGAGGCGGCGGAAATCAAGGGATGATGCCCTTGATCATGTGATGATGCCCTTGATCATGTGATGATGCACTTGATCATGTGATGATGCCCTTGATCATGTGATGATGCCCTTGATCATGTGGTGACGCCCTTGATCATGTGGTGACGCCCTTGGTCATGTGATGCCCGAATGCGCTCTTCGTGAACTTCGTTCTTTCGAGGGCGGTTGAGAGCTCAAGTATACGCAATAAATTGTTAGTTTAATTTGATTTTTTGATGCGAGTTGTTCGAACAATTTTGGTGCTTGCAATATTCACTTCAGACGTGATTAATTCGCGTAAAACTTGATTAACGAGGAATAGGTGTTCAATTTTTTCGAAGGATGTCATGCGAAAAAGTCTGTTCAGAAATTTATGTAAATTCTACGATAATTTTTTTGAATATTTATTTTTCGTATGAATATTCTACGCATATTCTGTCTGGAAAGCATTCATCATTACTGTATGTTTGTAAATACTTCTTCTGTTGACTTTGCTGAAATCGACATGATGGGTTAGATGTCAAAAACGATCAATTCATGGAGAGGCCGAAGATGTTATGCAAGTTCATGTCACGCATGTTCATGTTACGTATGTTCATGTTACGCATGTTCATGTTACGCATGTTCATGTTACGCATGTTCATGTTACGCATGTTCATGTCACGCAAATTCATGTTACGCATGTTCATGCTTTTTTGGTGCTTTAGAAGTTGCTATTCCTAATCACCGGAGTTAACTAAGCTCGTTTCAGGAAGTTTTCGTGGACTCAGCAGGCAATAGTTCTTCGGCTTTACTCTCGCGAGAGGAACAAAGCTTCGAGTTTTCCCTAGAGCATACATATTTATTTCTTCCTTCTTTATCTTTGGGAGTTTCGTGCGTTACTGAAGGTGTGTCATGAGCGAATGCAAGAGTGAGCGGTGTAACGAATTTAGGCTTGAAATACCAGGCTTCCTTCATTGTCTACCCTCGTAAAATTGCTCGAAAGGAATAAAATTCAGGTACGAGACAATTTCTCATTATACCTAAACATCGCACACGCTGAGCTCAAATCTTATTAAATAAAATCGTGAACAGCAAAAACAGGTCATTGTTCTCCTGCTGCTAGCGAGCGTGCTCGAGTGGCAGGTCTCCATCTCTTCATTTCAGCGAGTCTAAGAATTTCCGAGCTTGCTATTGACTTGAGCGACAGAATTTACGTCGTTTTAAGTGGCTCCCCTCGGCCTTTTGTCCTCGTGCCTAACAAGGCCTGACAGGGAGCCGGAGTCGAGCAGGTCGGGCTAGTCTCTAGCGCCACTCGGGCCCGAGGTTTACGTCAAGACTCGCACTCGTGTTCCCAATCTTGACATGAAATAGGATATCGGAGCTAGAACGAACCCACCAAAGTCCCATGCCGTCGGATATCGAAGCTACAACGAACCCATTCTTGGATTTGCACCAAAGTCCCATGACGTCAGACCCCAATCCCGCACAGGCACCAGAGTCTTTCTTGCAAGCGACCCTTGAATGCAAGAGCTCACATTAGTTGCTAAAAATTGACTGAATACCGGTGAGGCTCTGGCAAATTCGTATGAAAAAAATTGGGGTGTGATAAAACAGAATTGTTCTCAAGAATTAGACATAAAATTTCGGGTCACTCCGGGCGGGTGTTAGGAAATTTGCGCTCATTAAAAAATACATCGATGTCTCACAACATGTCTTGTCGATGCCCCAGTTTGCTGCTACTGCTGCTCTTATCTCCAAGTGCAGTGGACCTCCAGCTGTGAATGCTTGTTTTCGTGCCTCCTCTGATAGTTAGGGCCGAGTTATGGCTGGCCGAGGGGCCCTAAATCCCTGACTTACCGTGACAACTGCTGATAAACAGCCACTCGCCGCCGCTGGCGGACGCTCATCTGAGACTTGCCGTCTGTGCCCCCGGCCTTCTTGGTTCTCTGCTCTAATTCCGAAATGCTGAGTGCAAATTCGAGTCATGCACCATCAGAAACTCAAAGAGTTACGAAAGAGTGTCATGACCGATGCAGTCTATTATTGAGTCGTGAAATACGTATTTCAACAGCAGCGTTGCAACGTACGTACAGTGGAAAAAACTACCGTTATCTTGTTCCTGTGTATTACTTCAGAAAGGATGACCACTACTGATTCAAGCCTGGTATCATTATTGCAAATGTTACGTGCTGAATGCAATTTCTGCTACGATAACGTGGTGTGTATAGCCGTGCTTAAAAATTACATTCAATGACACTAACACATTACTTTGCGAGGTGGCTTTCATCGCGGGATAATTCTCCCATAGAATGCATTGCTATCAATTCATCGGCTTTAACTACCAACTTTTTTCACTCGAACTGTCCAGGAAAAATTTGTTGAAGCACGGCGAGCATTGTAGAAGACTATGATTCTACTGTCCATCACATCACGTTAGCCTTCCTCGTAACTTTTTTTTTTAGCGGAGAGCTGGAACGTCTTCGTGATGGAGGTCTCCTGCATAGGTTTACTTGTGCTTTTGTGCCTATGTGGGCATTTATTCTACGGAGCGAGATGGTATGCAGGTAGTCAGTACGTTAATATATTTTAACCTTGTGGACTTACGCCTTAGAAACTCGAATTCATTGCGATGACTGAACCAGAGGGACGGACCTATCTATGCCTTAGTTGCGTGCAAAGTGGCAATAAAATAAGTGAGAGGGTTGAGCAAGCACTGCAAGTTGACGGCCTTTTTGAAATAAAATGAAGTGCTTGGTTATTAGAAATAAACAATATCAGCATTTCGTATAAAATCTACTTTATCCCTGAAGATACCAAATGCAAGGGTTCAGATTCTGGCAATCTACCTACCCATTCACAGACCTACCAGAAACTCATTGAGCTGCTAAGAGATGACCTTCGGGGGACGGATCTGAATAACTAAACGTGCACAGGCTTTCAATGTATCTGTTGGGCGTCATCAAGCAGAAATACATGGGCAGTGATAGTGTAACCGGAAATTATCATCAGTGATGTCTTTCTCTTAAATTTACATCGCGTACGCGATTGGTTTTGGAGTAACAGCGATAGCGTTAGGCTTAGTCGTCTCGGAGGGTTATTTGGTGTTCTTTACTGCCAGAAGATGTTCGTTAAAGATGAGCTCTCCTTGATGGAACTGTGTCTGTGTCGCGTACTCTTGAAGCTTAGGAGCCTCGCCCGGGTGATGGTTGATAACCTACACCAATGTGTACCATGTTGCCGTGCCACCTTCTTAACACTTTAAGCGCGACGTGTCCACATGTGGTCACGC
>VOMN01073270.1:0-20741 GCA_014899125.1 Orchestia grillus | reverse complement strand
ATTCATATCTCACTTCTCTCCGTTGCAGGGTGATGACTAATTTATCAATAACCATGGGCATGACTCCCCCGGTGGCCTCTACGTCATCTACACCCTCGTCCACCCCGCGAGACCGCACGGTGTCTATGTCTGTCACTCAGGGTACGTGGTCTTCTATGTTGGCGCTTACTATGTTAGTTGTAGCGTACTGTTCAACTGCTCAGAAGAAGTTAAAATGTCATGAGTTTACAGTTTATTTATGTTGATAACCTTCCAGGCTGCCACTTGGCACGATAGGAACAAAGCCGTTACGTTCGATCGCCCATTTTCCGGCGCTGTTATTGATCCGAGGAGTAAACCTTCCAGTGTTACCGATGTATTACATGAAAATTTCAGCCCATCTGAGCGTTTTGGTTAGGCCTGAATAAGTTTCCTCTGGGATCTGCACCTGCATTATATCTCTCGTCTCGATAGTGTCTAAGTGTTGGAATATTTCCTCGAATGTTTAGCTACGTGTATTTGTACTTCTTCATTGTATGAAAATATGAACAGCATGAAATTATATTAAAATGGTTTGTGCGATTCCATCTGTTGCTTACTTCTAAATATCACTCGAAATACATGTATATCGCATGACTAAAGCGTAAGGCGAAATATTAAATCTCTCCATAATACTAACAGCCCCCATTGAATACGGTCTCCTTTATCTTGTTTTCAGCTTCGAACTACATGACCCGGGATCGAAGTGGCAGCCTTCCATCCCGACCGAACTCGGCTCTGCGACCCCTGAGCCAAGCGTGCGGGTGCCGGCCTTATTGTGGTCATACAACCAACGCCGCTGGACACATTTGCGCTACAGGCCACGTTTCTGGCTCTTCCACTACCGAAGCCCATAGTCCCGGTCGGCAGCATCACTGTTGTCATCAGTGAGTGAAATGCTACTAGACTGCACAGCCGACACCGCTGAAATTTTCGACTTTACGGCATTCGCTTAATTTGGAGAGCAGTCGCTTGGTTTGAGTAGCCATTCTCAATGGCAAATACTGCTTGTTCTTACCATGATTAATTTGAAACGGATTTTTCTTGTTCACTGATTTAGTTCTTGCAATGTGAGGGTAAATCTTGACTATCCGAACTAAATGGACTTAAGTAAGAAGCGCGAGTGACGTAGCTTTCATAGTGTACATTCCTTCTGGAGAAGTGTGCTAGAAGACTTTATGGCAGTAGATTTTTAGAATTTGTGAACCTACATTGCATGCTAGGAAATATATTTCCTATTTTTAATAATTTGTCATTCAACTTATGCCCTGAAAAACCCACCTTCTCTGCACCAGCCAAATTTTGAAGTATTTAATCCGTTAGAGCTTCATTAGGATAAGAATTCCGTATGTTCATCAGTTTAAAGCACGTCATGTTCTTGCTATTAAAGCCTAAAGTGTTGTCAGCGGGAACGTTCACGGCACACTTCATAATTTATAGAGAACCAATATTGGTTATCATAATTACCAATTCATTTTAATAAATGCATCGTATTACCTTTACGAAATTCAAACAGTAAAATATGCCTGATATGCTCTTTACTTGCAGTGCACATTGCTTCGGTGCTTTCTATGATGCCATGGGCAAAGAAAAGTGCTAGGTTTTTCTTCTGGAATGTTCTTTTGATATCTTCTGTAGCTTCGGGAATATTCTGAAAATTTGATAAAACGTAGATTCTGTTGAAAGCTTTGAAACTAATGAAAATTGTCAAGTTTTTGCATCTTCAGAACAATTCTACGGCATACTTTGGACGTGCAGTTTTAATTGAAAACGAGCTAAGAGAAATTGAGATAAAATTCTAATTTTTATAGATTTCTGATCTATTTCTGATCAATTTCTTCAGTGAAGGACCTACAGAATGTGATAATATTTATGAAGTAACCACACTATTTCTAAAATTTTCATGCATTGACGCTTACCTCACGTCACTTCCAGAGTACGAGTTCATTTTTTGATCAGTATAGAAACATTTTACGGTGATAACGGCAGTGATATTCCCACGGTTGTAACTGCGTTGATAAAATCCCACATAGTATTAACTAAATGATCCTTCGTGTTTTGCAGCCCTGTACATGCAATTGAGGAGAGCAGGGGGCCGCCTCCTGTGGAGAGTGGCGGCAGTCAACTTGCCACCTACCCCGAAGGTAAAATTACGCCCAGACTTGAAAAACAGTTATGCGGAGTAGCACCATAGTTACATAAAGAACACAACTTTAGGGTCTTGGTATGAATTGTGTCTTAGCATCGCTTTTATTATTTCAATGTAGTACCCTTTGGAAATTTATGTGAAGCGTTCATAACGCAGTTTTTTCATTAATTCTGTTAAAAACCTTAGTTCAACAGCTTGTATCGTTCAATTTCATCGAATATAATTTGGTACAATTCATAGGAGCCTTTTGCATTATACTCAGTCTCTTAATTCATGTTCGATGTTGGATCGTTGTCGATTCCCACAGCTACTTTGAGTTTTAAATTTTGATGTACATGTATGAACAAGTACTCATTAGGAACGTTTGAATGATTCTTTTGAAAATGAAGCATCTACTAAAATTAACGCCCGTGCACGATATTAGTTTATGCGACATTTTTTAGCTTTCTAGGCCTATATCCTAGTATTCCCGAGTTGGTGATCCTTCACGTACTGTTGTTTCTTTTAACTCCAGACTCGTACGTGTTGATGGACACATCACCTTTCAATGAGACCCAACATCCTCAGTACTCCTTGGAATCCATCTCCTCGTCGCGTTGTGACTCCAGTAACAGAGGCACCGAGCTGAGGATTCCTGAAGGTACGCATGCCTAATTTGTCCGCGGCCGATAAAGAATCACGTTAGAGCCTATCTTCGTTAGTACCCATAGAGGATTTGCTTGTTCCTTATGAATCTCTAAAGCCCCGCACAATTAAGCTGGCGACGTTTGTTGTGTGATGGATTTTTTGTGGAATAGAATTAATTTTTACGTTTCTTTCTTTTTTTATATTTTCTTTGCTGCTCCATCTGACGTGTCTGCGATGCTGTCATTATTTCACTCTCGATTTTGCTACTCTCTGATTCGGCATGCCCTGCCAAAATTTAAGCGTTCTGTCACTACATGTAAAATCCTAATCTTGTGTACTCTTATTCTTGTGTGGAGTGTGGCCTAGACTTCTTTTGAAAATATTGGAATTGATGTCTTTCTTTGTAGACGATTTTCGTTCAAGTACTTTCATTTGTGGTTTATTGTGGTTTTCATTATTTGAGTATTGTAATTACGAGTTTATGATTGAATTTTAAATTTTAAATTAGTCCTACCAAAAATTAATGACTTTGTTAAATTTTATTTACAAATTGTTACTTTATTCAACTCTTATTTGTTTGAATATTATTTGTAACTAGATTTTTCGCTAAGTATTTTATTCTGTTTTATGAAATATTAAGCCTAGTGTACATATATTTTTGTTATGTATTGTATGATTAGTTCGGTGTTCATACAGTTGTCGAGTTGACCCTCGCTCCTACTTTTACCATTGCATATACAAGGATTGAATGTACACGGTTTATGTGTTTGTTTATTAATACTTGCATTTCGGTCACAGAAAATTACATAGACATGACGAAAGGCCTGTCGTCTCCTGGTGATAATTCACTCTGGCCGTCGGGGGCGCCTAGGGAAGGTGACTCTTCCTGCTCAGGAGCTTGTCCTCAGCACGGCGATTTTCACCACCACCAGTTACATCACCTCCACCACCACCAACATGGTGGTGACCTACTCCGGCTTCACTACAATAGCCCCCACTACACCAACAACTCGGCGGCAGTGCTAGCAGCTAACAGAGAACGTATGGTCCAGACTCCCGTATCACCTTCTCCTGAAGTGGATGGAGGGTCCTATCTCAACATGAGTCTGGCCAAACCCATACCTGCGAGTGCCGTTGATGGTAAGCGGTCTTAGTTGGGAATTGGGTCTTTTTCACGAGTCGTTTTCGATAGTATGTGCTCATCAATCGACAATGATGCATAATTTTTGTAGTCTTTGTTGAACATCATTGTGATTGTGATTGATAGTCTTTTGGCTTCAACTTGACATACGGTGGTGAGTGTAACTTGAAATTATTGTTGCTTAACAGAAAAAGTAGGGTAGGCAGCGGTGTGAGGTGACTACTTCTGACGCTGAGGATGTTGCAGGTTTGATTCTCATTCAACCCGTGGAGGTTAGATGTCGCTGGCGCTTCAGTGTTGAAAATTAGGCTTACGTTGTAATAGAAGAGGTAAAGAGGCGCTGTAGACTGATCATTTCTCACACCATGGAGTGAGTTGGGAAGCGATATAATTATCACGCATGTGCATCTTAGGAAGATTAGGAAGAACTTCTTTCAGGTTTTTGACCGCAGCTTTACTTTTTCGTTTGTTGTAGGAATTGGGTTTACTGTTTAACACTGTTTAGACGTACATACAAGTTCATGATGAGAATGTACGGTTTTTTATGCCTTGAAAACGACCAACGGAGAGATTGTTTGTATGAAATTTTATCTAGTATATAATGAGAAATTATGATCGGCTAAATTGCTTAGGATAAAAATCTTAAATGGCTGGCATTATTCCGTGGAGGGTGAAGTGGTTCAATTTATTTACCTACCACCGACAGAATTGAAAGTCTAAGTGTGTATTGCGTATAATGTTCACAACTCAAATGGCATATTTTCATATGAACTCTGAAACAAAAACTTAGTTACCAACAGCAACAATTCTGTGAGGTATAAGTTTGATGAAAGTATTCGTTATCTCACACTCATTTCTTTCGTCTCTACAGAGACTTCCCCGGGCAGTGCGAGCAGTTCATACACTTCAGGTGCGGGTACTCCTTCATCAGACCACCGCCACGAGCATTCGTCATCTTGTTCACTTCACCATAATCAAGAAAAACAGCACCTGCAGTGCTACCAAGAGCTCGCAGCAGCCGGCGGTGTCGGAATGACCTCCAGCAACTTGAGTATGGAGACCGACTCTGTGCCGGACGTCGAAGAAAGCGTGGACGACATCCTTGATGGTGCGTCTCAGGAAGACGAGCGAAGCGCACGACTTAGACTGGACTCCCTTGACCATTGCGGGGATGATCTTGACATGGATATGGAGGACCAGGACCAGATGGACAGCGCTGGACCTTCTTCAAGCATTGGATTGTTGGATCCTGCTAGTGCTAGGCCATGCTTAGACGCACCGGCCTCCTCCACGATCGCCATGAGCGTGCCGGGTATCAACACCCGCCTTTCCAGCGGGTGCCCTTCACTGCTGAGCAGCAGCGTGCCGGCACCCTACGCTCTGCAGCACCATCACCACTTGCATCACTCGCTGCCTCACCACCACGATGATGATTATGTGCTTGGACTTGAGAAACCCATCAGGACCAGCTCTGTGGGCAGCAAACCCGACTTTGTCAGACGAAAAAACAGGTAGGTCAAGTGATTGACTAATTTCTTCATTTTTCTACTAACTTTTTGTCGTGGGCGCCGATCATGATGGTTGCAAATTTGAGATTGATCCTGGCGTTGTTTATCAAGTTTTATAGGTCAATTCGTTTTTACTACGATTATTGAACCGAAATTTTCGCCTTTTCATTTTTCGTAATTGACGCCCATATCGTTTGGTCGTGTGACAATGATAGAGATACGGCTATTAATGATATATTTTTTGTTAATGTAAGTCTGAAAACTAAAATATACTATTTGCCATACTAATTTAAAACTGTATTACTTATTGAAAATTTTCATATCGCTCTGATCAGATTCTCAAAAACAAACTTAACGTGTCAGTAATGAGTCAAGTTCCGATGACGACCTACGTCATCACCGCCCTTCGATATTTTGCGTCACTTCCTTAGATATTGAGCTCTTACCCACAGCCTAATATCACCTTCACAGTTTATTGTTAATTAGTATTTCCTGAATCTACCTGCAAAGTCAGTCTTGTTAAGCTAACCCTTCTCTGCTACGATCGACTGTAACAGAATATGAGGGTCGAAAATGCTTGAGTTTCTGCTATAGTTTCCACGACTCCTATGGGCATGCAACGCTTGAACGACTTGCTTTTAATCATGCCTCTTAATTGTGATCACCACTGTTGTTACCAACAGTTAACGAAATGCACTCTTTTCAAGCTCCTTGCTCTGGTTAAATTATCTAACTAAGGATTAATTCGTTTGCCGTGTAATGCTGATGTTTTGTCTTACCATGAATGTATTCAATATTGATGGCTTCGTGTTTGCTTGTAGAAACTAGTTCACACGATTCAAGCTTGGCTACTGGGACGAAAAACTTTATAACGCCTGTATTTTATTGGTTGAATTGGTATCATAATTTGCGAATGATAAATATAATTCATGTAACTAGTTTTGTAAGTTAGGCTCGAATGGTTGTTGCTACTCACCGGCCCCGTGATAATAGAGGTGCAATTTGTTCTTCCATAGCGTGATAATGTCTTTGCATTGTCACTTCGTATGTTCTTGTTGTTCCTGCTGTGCTCTAATTTTTTTCGCAAATTGGTCGATCAAGTAACTGAGGTTTTTCCTCATTTTTTGGCGTGTTGCTTCTTGTCGTTGGTTTGACGTTACGCATTCGTCCGTTACATATTTTTGGTGAACTTCGTCTGGATTTATTTTTAGTTCTCAATTTTCACGCGTTTTTGTGTTCGAAGATGGTGTCATTGTTGAACGTTATGTGGTGCAGTGTAGAGTTTTCATTTTGTTTACAATTTGCTGTTCAACACAGAACTCGTCTTCTGGTAACAGATTCTGTCGATGTGAGTTGCGTTTATTTTCTTTTTGTCTTGTGCTTTACATGAAAGAAGCCTACACGGAGGATTGATTTCCGCTGACACTCGGTGTGGTGTGTAATTTGAGTTGGGCAATCGGCACTTAATATCTAACACAGCATGTATTGCTTTCGTTAATTTGGCTCAGCGAATGTTTCTTTCATAAAACTGCAGCAAAATCTAAAACACCGCTTTCATCTCACTCGTCGGGTGTGTTGTTTGAGAGTCCGAGTGGCTGCTAGTGTTTCTTGACGTGTGACTTCTGTTTGCTGCTGTAAAAGTGGGATAAATTCGGCCAACTCTCTGGTAGGTTACGAAAGACTGATGGTACTTTTGTAGAGTTGTACAAAGATGATTTTGATTCATTTTTTTTGTCTCGTTTTTTTGTAAAGCGGAGTCTGAGAGTTCAGAAGTGTTGTTTATCGAAATGGAAAGAAATTCATATGCTCCTCGTCGTGTCGTCAGTTTCGAACGAAGATAAAGAACCTAACTTGTTGCTGCTCTCCTGGGTCAATGGTTGGCTGATCTCTCGACTCTCTTCAGACCTGAAGTTGGCCTTGTGGAACCCCCTCGAGCCCGTGCCTTCTCCGTGGGGTCACGCATGAGCCTCAAGCTTCTGGGTAATTTTACGGGGTCGTCTAAACCTTCTGTGGAAGCCATGAACGGCGGAGGAGGAACATCTTCTACGACTTCATCAGCTTGTTCCACTCCCGTTAGCGGAACGTCTCGTTTCTTGTCGGGCGTGAACCACTTCAGGAGCATCAACGAAAGCAATTACATAAGCAGCTGTCACTCCAATTCACCGTACTCCCTTATCACCCCTCGTGGGGGCCCAAGAACCATATCTCCTTCCTCCTCCTGCTCATCGTGTTCGTCCTTTAGTCCTTACCCGGAATTTTGCCCTACGTCAGCTAGCGGGCACAAGGGAAGGTCTTCCAAATCCAAAAGCACGAGGTAATTTGCTCCACCCTCTTCCTCTTAGTGTACATCTGATGATGCCTTACAGTCTGGGTATTATCAACAGTCCGTTACGTAAACCAATTTTCCTCCGCTTGTGGTCGTGCCCTTTTTGCCAGTTCTTCTCATTCTATATTTCAAATTTGACCTGTTTCCAAATATAATATGTGCTAATGATTTTTCGCACTGGCTTTAATGATAAAGTACTTTATCACATTGGTCTTTGCCATGAAAATGATCTCAGAAGGCCCAATTTGCTTCGTATTTGTACGAATGAATCGAGAATTAGTTTTTCTCAGACGAAGTAACGAATAAAGCTTAATAGTTTTCGTGACAGAGATTCTTTGTATTTTGACTACCATATTGCTTCGAATAGTGTCAACCAGAAGCAATTATATTACTGAATTTTTACTTAACGCGTACGTTGTCTCTGCTTATTGTGTTTTTCATTAATTTAAATGTCTTTCTTCTGGTTAACTTGGTTTTATCTTTTTGTAATTGAATTGTTCCTGAGTGGATATTTTCCAAGTGTGCATTTTTAAGCTTTCTGCCGTGGTTTCTATGGGTTGTTCGGTGGGCTGGCTTTCTAACATGCTTTGCTTCTAATTTTGTTTTGGCTTTTATTTGTTGCGCGATACTAACTATACTTGTCCTCTGAACTGACACTGACTAATTTGAGTTACATGACAAATTCAATGTTTTTTATGCTTCTTTGACGCTCTTCAGTTGAAGCAGTTACTCAGTTTTTTTCTTTGCCCCTCCCAATGCAATGATGACCTCTTTGTACTCGACTATGCTAGGTGTTTAGAAGTGCACTGTATACGAGTTAGAACTTGAATTAGCTGTGTAGGTTTCATAGGCGATTTGACTCGACAGTTTATGGTCCAAGCGAAGTTCTGCCTCATTTGGCTTCATTCGATGAGAACTCGTGCATTCAAATTCTTGAATCAAGTCTGTTTTGTCTGTGTAACATAATACTAGGTGAGTCATTCTTTGGTGTTGTCGAGCGTAAAGCTGAATTGCTGCTCGTGGTAGGATTGCGCACCTTTGTCAATTGGTTCTCTTCTTGAGAAGCACATTAATTTTGTGTTAAGCGTCATATGTTAGTGAATTCAAAGTTTTTGAGAGTTGCTCATTTCTATTGGAAGAGTTGGTACCTCTCGTGCTAGTTTCTTTTTATGTATTTAAATACGTATCTTTTTTTTGTCTCATCGCGTTCCTTGCTTCTTTTATTAGAATGCCTTTCATGTGAAGACAGTGTCATTACAATTTTATGTTTAGTTTATTGCATAGACTTCGTGTGCGATCATCACTTATAGTACAGAATTGAAATGTTGCTCATTAATTTTGTTGGCAACGTGATCCGATAGAAAAATTAAGCTTCCAGAAGGGATCGTGTGAAATGTTAAGGAGCAATATGAAAATTTTATTATGCGAATGCTTCGAAACGCCCATCTTTCAATATTAATCTCTATTACTTTCTTAATAATAAAGTAAAGTACTTGATTAGTACTTCCTTTATTAGCAGCGTGATACGTCATGAGATATGCTTTGGGGATGTAAAGCTACAAGTGATTCTTGAAGAGGTCGCATCTAGATAGCGTCTTGAAGAATGGCAAAGTTTTGCCGAGAAATCATGAATGATCTGCAGGACGTTGTAGTTCTACGAGCCTGATCTTATTTTGCACATTTTTTTCCGCTTTATTTTCCATTTCTCCTTCGTATTTTTAATTTAATGGACGAATGTTACTTTCATCGAGGCCCTGCTTAATATTCATATTTTCTACTTCAGTATTCTTGTCTCACTGTCTCGTCTTTTTCTAGACACGAAGCGACTCCTTTGTTTGAGCGACTTTCAGGATTAGTGTATCTTGGAGTCGCAGCGTGTTGCCGTGTCCCGGCAATAATTTCTTTCATCGTTTATTAAAGAAGATTAGTCACATGGACTGAAATGCATTTTTTACTATTTATTTTGTGGGAGAATGTGCGATATTTATTTTATTAAATGATAAATTAATTTTCGATTTGGATTTTCCAGCATTGCTAACCGTGAGTTGTTTCTTCTTCAGCACGCCAATGTTGGGAGTCTCCTGTGCCAGCCGGTCCTGGTCAGACACCTCAGGATCTTACTTCCGCAACCTCTTCTCGTCCCGCTCGCACGACAAGCAAAAAGACAGTCTCATGCTGGTTGACTTCTCGAAAAATAAAAGCTATGACCAGATAGCTAACTCTGACGAGGGTAAGGATAAGAAAAGCTTGAGCATTGAGCGCATTAAGAGTACTTTTAAAACTAAGCACCGTTGTAGTACTAGAGGTAAGAAACGCGTTTCTGAAGGCGATGCTGTAACCAGTGGTTCAGGATCCTTTCGTGGCGGAGGGATAGAGATTCCTAGCGTTCATAATGATTATTTCCAAATGGATTTCAATCCGAGCCCTCGGAGCAACAATAGTAATAATAGCAACACGAGCACGAACAGTGATGTGCCTCATTCTGGGTATCTGCCTATGCGTCCGGGTGCCAGTTTGTCCTTCTCCTCAACTGGAAGCACAGATTACGTGGACATGTCCACCAAAACCACGTATATGGGAACCAGTTCATGCCTAGCGAGCTCCACTGCCCCCGCCGACAGCGGGTATTTAGAAATGGCGTCACCAAGAAAACCAATAGACATGGGACCCTCGCCTAGTGTACCTGGAGACGGATACGTGGATATGACTCAAGGAAGTGGGGGTTTAAGTATTAGTGCCGAGTCTTCCTCATCGGGATCATTTAATTTGAAACTGAGGAAAGTTTCCAGCTCGTTTTCCCAGATGTCTTCTGTAGAACTGCCATCTCCGCAGGAGGAAGGACGCGAATTTTTCTATCTCCACGAGTTTGATAATAAAAGCTCACAAAAAGAGAGGAAAAAAAGCCGTCGAAAATCTGGAAAAGAGAGCAGCAAGAGGAAGAAATCCGATCCAAACACCGGGGAAAGTTTGACCGAAACACTTAGAAACCGCGGATCTAGTCACCTGGCCTCTTTTTCTTCGTTCTTATCTCGCAAAAACTCGCAAAATTCTTCTATGAAGACTCCGCTATCTCCCACTGGCAGTCCTTTACCTAAGTCGAGTCGTAACTCCAGCAGTCCATTCCCAAGTCTTGGCCGAAGTAAGAGCAAAGAAGCTCGTGAAAGTTCGAATACGGCAGTCTCTCAGTCACCAACTTGTCTATCAAACGCTCCTGGATCTCTGGGCTTCTTACCGTGCATGCCTTCGATGACTTCGCAGTTGTCTCCCAACAATATGCTTGGATTTATGCACTCGACTCTTAACCCTAGCTTCAGGGACTGCGATACCATGGAAAATGAGAACTACTGGACTGTGGATGCTTCGTCTAGCAGTGGTTGTGGCGGCGGAGGAGGATCGTCCATGCCTCGTAATCTGTCCAATAGAGAGCTAGGGAGTAACTGCTCGTGCTGTGACGTCAAATCAGCTCACAGATCTTCAGGCACGTTTGACACGCATTCCAATAGCGAATACAACTCGCGCCTCGGGTGCTCAAATTCTTCGTGTTGTGCAAATCAGCTCAGTTGTTTCAGTGAGTCCGAAAACGCTCATCTAAAAGAAAGAGGAACGTCTCCACCAGACCCTCATAATGTATATGTCAACTTCTCTCTTGGAAATGAGCGGTCGAATTCTTCGTCTACTGGTGTTAGTCTTAGGAGCACTAGTTGTAATTGTCTTTGCAATAGACTCTCATGTTCCAGGTTAGTGCCAAGTGAAAAATTACCACAAATCGACAATAGTTTAGTTAGCTTAAAAAATGCCAAATCTCAATCCGAATTAGGAAGGTTATCAGAGTCTTCCATGGAAGATTCTAATTCAAAATCCTCTCCCGTATTTTCTTCAGCTCAAGAAACTCGAGATAATTCGAGTTACGTGAATATGTGTCCATCTTCTAATGAACGTAAAAGTTTAATTTTACCGAGCTCTTATACCAAAGCTGCTATCGAGAAACCTGCCGCAGCTGTACCGTCAGAGGAACGTAAGATCCTTAACACAGATCCTGTGAGTTGTACCTCGACTATTTCTTCCACGTCCGATTATCTTGAGATGGATTTGCGGAAACATGACATGCATTCATCGGCCTGCAGCAATTATTCTTGCGGCTCTGCTTCTTGTACCCCTTCATCTTCAGAATCTCAAGAAATGACCACCGCTTCTACAAGCAAATCGACGGTCGTGAAAAGACCAGCGCTTCCGCAGGCATTGGTTGAAATGCGAGCTGAACCTTCAGTGCCTTTGGAGCAGCTTACTATAAGCGACGCAACTAACGCCCGTGTTTCTGACGTTTCACCGACAGTGCACGAGAGCGAGTCTAATATTAATAACCCCTCACCTGCACCTAAAACTGAGGCTGTAAGCATCCCATCGGCTGTTGGGAACGACAGTGCCAATTGCTCTGGTAGTTACACTGAACGTTTTCGCAGTCACAGTGGACCGGGAGCTCCAGAAAGTCACAACGGGAAAGATGTCGTAGGTTTAGATGCGACAGATGAGACTCCTCGAAGAGGATCCGAAGGTGAAACGAGAGCCCTGTCTGCTTGTTCGTCTCCTATGTCATATTCTCCTCCCACTTCCCCGAACCTTGCTTCATCATCGAAGTCATCACTGAGTGAGGGTGGAATGTCATCTGCGTCATCAACGTGCACTGTAGTCAACGTTGGCTTACGACTGCAGCAACAGCAACAAGCTAACCGCAAGTCGCACGGTTCTGGTTCAAGCACTTCAACAAATACTGATTCCTGTTCTGGAACGGCGCCAAGTCCTCTGAACTACAGTATTATAAGCGTTCCTTCAGTCACTTTGTCGGCAACTAGAATTAAGTCCAGTTCTGCAGAACAATCTGGAGGCAGCTCTGCTTTACGGCAACAATCTTGTGTTCCTCATTTGGACGGAATTACTTCACATCGACCGAAAGATAATGTGGTTTACGCGTGCCTCGATTTGGCTCCTCCGAGAAGCGCTGTACTTTTCAGCGGTGATTCCAGCCAAAGACAGCGACACAACTCATGCCAAGCGTACAGCTCTCCTGTCGTCTCTTCTGAACTTTCTTCATCTTCTAGTCTTAGTGAAAGTATTGTTATCAACAGAAATTCGTGCGATCTAAGCAAAACTATACCTACTACGACTTCTAAACTCGCTTCAACGAATAAGATAGCTGCCTCTACCTCTGATGCTGCTGCTGCTGCTAGTCTCAATTATGCTGAAATCGATTTTAAAAAAAGCGAAGGTTTACGTACCGCGTGCTTGGCAGCTCGCGATACTCTTAGACATTGACGTTAATGAATGATGGTTCACATTTTGGAGCATAAATGTAAGGTAAGGGTTAGAAATTGTTACGTAGGTGCTGAATGCTTTTGTGTAACTGTGACAAACGTTTTTTATAAGTGTTGTGACTTTAAGGACGATTGTAGGCTGAATACTGTTTTGTTAAATTCTACTTTATAAACTGTATTTCGAAAGTATTGCAAAATTGTAACATGTCTGTTAAATATTAGTATAAATTGCCAAAGCCGTTAAACCTTGTATTTCTTTTTAAATTCTAAATTTTATGTATTTTTGTTATGTTTCCTATCCGTACGTGTAAAGTATTTATATATAAAACATGATTTATCATTACGTAAATTATTTAATGAGGTAGCTACAAACTTGGTGATTTTATAAAGATTCTAAAAAAAAGTGCTCTTCCTGGACGTGTCGAGTTGCTGTGCTGTTAAGGATACGCCTAGAAAATTATGCTTATTCGAATATATCTTAACGTTCTTCCCTTGAACGGTAACGCGTTAATTCTGTAGGCTGAAGAATAAACTCACTCAGGCTTGCTGAACTCGTATGTTTTTAGATTAATTTTAGCTCCCAGTTACAATTTTTGCTCGTACATAAAATTCATCATGAAAATTTACGTCAGGATCGTTGAAGTATCGACATGCTAAATTAGATTTCAGTTACAACATCAAATTGTACTAGTAGCTTGTTAATTTTCTTTTAAAAGTATGGTGTATACTGTTCTTTGATTACTTCTTGTATTTTTGTTTTCCTCGAACTTATAAGCTGAATACCTTCCCTCTTAGGATCTTTTAAATTACTCACCTTTGTCAAAGACAGCTCATCTCAGTTTAAGAAGTTATGAGATTCGCAGTGAAATGGCTTCATTTCATAGTAGAGTGTTTTCGCTACTTTGGTTTTCCTCTAATCAGTTACAAAAATGTAAGGATACCGTTCGAGTGTAGCGAATAATTCTTCCGGTATTCGTAGTATACTGTAATCATCACCTTTCTTGAAATTACATCGGCAAACCCCTTCAAAATGAAGGGTATCTGCCTCGACAGAGAAGGGAGTGAACTTGATCGATGCTCTCGTTTTCTACTGTATCTTATTTAAATTCAGTGGCGTTTGCTGCTTAAACTGTTAAAACCGCATTGTTACTTCTTGAGATGTGTAGTTTCCATAAATTTGGATGTACAATTTACGAACAATTTATTGTTTGTAGTAACGTGTGCTTGTAAAGTCACTTTAAGAGATCATGTGTAGAAAGTTTCATTGACTCATTCGATCTCGAAATTTGTACATAATTCATCCCTCATTGATTGCGTCACAATTCGCGCTCGTTCGTTTTAGTATCTGCGATTTGTTATCCGTAAAAAATGTTCTAATTTTTAAGCGTTGAAGAGTCAATCGTGCATTATTTGGAATGAATTGATCAGAAATATTTATTTTAAAAAGTACTTTTACTTATTGTACTACAGAATATCATACTTAGTCCTAGTTCATTGCATCATGTTTTAGGAAGAAGAGATAAGAGGTTAATAATTGCAATGGTTACGTTCTTACTAATAGGCCTGAAATATATTTAAAAAGCGAATATTTTCCCGATTAATAGCCTTTCTAAATAAGCTGTGACAGTTTATAGTATGGCAGTTACTGCAGGGCATGTGATTTTGTTTCATGATGTACAGTGGGTGGTTATTCTTCCATTTAAGAAAATCTTCGGAACGAATGTGTGGACTAGACTAACCTGTCGTGCAATGTTTCTGTAGTTCTGAGAATCATGCATCTGATCCTTGCTGGCAGTACATTAATTACTCTTGATAACCGCCCCAACAGCGGAAGACACCGCTGCTCACTGCGTCTAAGTCGTCCCGTGCGCGGCAAGGAGCATGGCCGTGTCGCGTCCAGGGTATCTTTAACCTGCTCAATGGCTACTGTGTTCCATATGTCAGCTCTGGTCATATTGATAACTCCTTAGGCTACGTTTGGTCGTTACTACTGCGCCTCATCTAGTTTAGTGTACCCATCATAGCTTTATAAACTATTTGAAAGCCTCCGGCTTTGGTCTATTCTGTTTGTTAGCGTTCTCTTAACGATACTTTCAGAGCAAATTAATTTATTGTAACCAATACATTTTATGGCTACTTCACTTGATACTGACGCGGTAGCTGTCACTGGTGATAATGTCCCATGTACCATCTAGAAAATAAATTGTCAAATGAAGATTTCGCAGTCTCGTTACAGCTGGACATTCAATAGTGACAGTTACCGATACAAGCGATGGCGATGTTTCTACCACTTGTGACACCAATTGTCGCTGGTAAAACAAGACCTGTGGTAACAGATGCTCTATTGTCATTTTGCTGCTAGTGCTGAGTGAGTTAATTGTACAGAATAGTTTATCAGAAGCCAGTAACCAATAGTTCACTCATATTTGAGTCTGGCTTTTTTCGTGATGTTGTTCATGATTCTATTTTTGGGTAAGAACATCGCTAATAATCTGCAGTTTTCTTGCCCTTATTTTAGGCTATATCGTATAAAGTTGCACAGGTACCTAAAATATTCCTCGTCTTCAACGTAACAGATGTTGAAGACAATATTCAACAATTACGTGCTAGAAGAGTGAGCTGAGCATTGATTGGAAAACACTAAGTCTTACAACGTTAAACATGACTTTACTGTAATTAAAATGTATTGACTTCTCACTGCAGCAGCATCAATCGTGTTTAACGCAGTGGTGGACCTTTATCACAACAACCAAAGTATCCATTGTAAATGTGATAAAGAGTTTAGAAAGTTCTCTTGTAAAGCGCTAAAAAAATGAATAAAATAAAAGTAATTCGAAGCGAGTTGCATATTAATTAGCAGGCATAGGCACGCTAGGCACTTGCTTTTCAGAAGAATGTGTACTAGGTTAAAACAAATCTTAAAATTACTTCAAACATGAACAGGTGGTAATACGCATTACATCAAAATCAGCAAGCATATGCTAGCTGCTATTCTGAAAAAAATTTATCAGGTTAAACAGATCTTAAAATTAACTACAAGCAAACTGTTCTAATATGTACAGATATTCGCATTCAACATTTTTTCAACGTCTTCACGTGCGTTTACGTCGGATGCCTAAGTATGGATATAGTAATTTAACAAATGCAAATTCTGGGTTAAGCTGTCTACACTTATTCATTCAAGATTTGGGTTTAGAACGCAATATTTCTAGGGCAGGGTTGCATTGTAGGATTGTGCGGATGGAATCGAATCTGCAATAATTGTTCAAGCCATCTTAAGTATCATGGATAAATTGTTCACTTATAAGAACATTTACATTAGCTTGGGACATCACTTGATCTGAATAACGTTCAATTTTAGCAGGGGATACAGACGGCTAAGATAGCATCTCCTTGCCTCAACGTCAACAGATACCTACAGAGCAAAACGAAGCAACAAATCTACGTACCTTAAATTATCATCTATATAACTCGGTAAAAAATGCCAACGCGCTTCAAGCATATTCCATCGGACTGGCTGCATTAAACTTAAAAATATCATAAGCATAACGTGTATATATATATATCCAAGCTTACACTTATTTCATAAACAGCAAGAATATATTTTGTACACATTAAATTGATCTTCACACTCAGAAAGCTCTCATTTATTAAACCTGACATGAAACACACCATGAAATGGTTTACTGGTCGATTTTTGATTCCGAATAACTACACGTAAGAGACAGTATTACTCCTCCGTAGGCTACCAGTAATTAGATAATTTAGGAGCTTAGACATGGTTTCTTTATAGAATTCCGACCACGAATGATCAGTTCATGATGATCAGTTAAGTCTCTTTAGATCCAACTAGTGTAGCGTTGCATACATACCATAAGTTCTAGCCTGCTAAAACATGCTTGTACGTAAACGACTTCGATACATACTAGTACATAATTCTCAACGCGCCATAGATTTCTAAGGTCCATCTCTTTGTACCCTGGAAAAATTCTTCGTGGAACTACATGTGTTTGTTCCGCAATACGTGGCTTTCAGTTTTTCGCAGCTATTTAAAATAACTATTTTAGTTTACTTCAAAACTTCATGACCTACCAAGCGTTCGCTGTTACCAACGCATCTTTGGGTTCCCCGTACTTCATGAAGAATGACCCCCAGGGACTACGACCCACTCCGTTAACAATGAATTTTCGATTCATAAAATTATCACGGTATACATGAACGCTATGTCGACCCTATAAAATATAACAGATGATTTAGTGTTCCTGCTATTCTCGCTTCGGGTACCGTTTCTATCCCATTAGAAAACAAGGTAATGGAGTTCAATTAGAAGCAATACATTTAGTTCATGAGTCTCACCTCAAAAACTCTAAGTCAATCCGAAAAGAAAACGCGTACGCATCATGAAGAGACAAGGTAAGCAAAGATAAAAACATCGCAACGACATCACTGGTCACTGGCGCCTAATGTCGGTTGTATGGTACGCCTGCCTCACAAACTTTTAAGACTAATGATAGACGAAAAAATGAAAGACGAGTTCTAATTAATTAGCTTACATCCGATCCTTGCTACCTGGCTGATTCCTCTGAAGTAGCTACAGATACCACCGAGGAGAGCCATTTCACCGAAGCACACTAACAAAAACAGGCACTATTGATATAACCTTCACTGTAAAGTCCAGAATCTTACATATTAGGGACCAACAGTACCTAATTTACCTTGAAAGATACTGCTTTTTAGCAAAATAAAGTACCACGAAAAGTTTTCACAATCAACAATCAACTTAGTATTTTGCAGCGAATAAGCACATATTTGTAGTTTAATATGAAATGCTAAGTAGCAACGACTGAAAGATAAGTTGCAATGACAAAATAACCACCTTTGAGTTGTTCCTAATGATTATATGTATTTATTGATACCAAAACTGGCATCCGTTACTAGAACTTACAGCATGCAAATTAGAGTTAAGTAAGCTCGCTCGAACAAAAAAAAGTTTCCATCAGCTCACAATACACCACAGCCTCAGGGGAGCGAGATCACGGTAGTCAAGCGAATCTTGGATTTTTCACCGTAGGCTCCAAACATCTATACAGTCATCATGACCAAAATGATTGAGACTTGAAATCATTCAAATTTTACATTTCAGATATGACACCGCCTAAAAGGTAAACGTTCTCCGATTGCTACTTCCCTAAAATAAGATTTAGCATGTTACGAAACAAAAAAATTGTCATCAAGAACCACTTGATAGAATTTTTCAACGTGTAAAAATACAGAGATTTCTAATACGAAAACATCACCTTGACGTCCAAAAATACCCAGTGAACTATAAGGCCGGGTTTTAGTTAAGTGCCAACTGAAGAATCGCACGGCCACAAATCCTCGGCTTACCGAGGAGTAGAAAAAATCTCATCTTATCTCCAACGGTGAACCGAAGACTTTATGAAAAAAGCCTGAAGTGTAAGAGCTGCAAAGAAGCCTCTTCTGTCAAAAAAAAATGTTTGGGATAACCTTAATTTTTGTAAAAATATAATGAAAATAGCCTGCTGAAGACTGGAATGAGGCAATTTTTCTGATGAGGCTCCTTTTCACACATACAGATCAAGAAAATATCTTATTCAAAGAATAAATAAGGAACGGAATCACGAAGCTTGTGCCATTGCCACAGTGAAGCATCTAGACACACATCATGCCTATCTTCCACTAGAACTGGTATATTAACATTTTTTCCAAAAAAACACTTCTATGAACTCAAAATGGTTCCAGTCGGTGCTGCAAGAGCGTCTTTGTTCAACTACTGGAGACCATTCGGACGATAAATTTTTTCAACATAATGTCGCACCGCATAACAAGGCAAAAGTTACAGACAAAATTCTTACATGAAGGAAACATCGAAATTGTAGGTCCTTGTGCTGGTAATTCGTCAGATTTGAACCATATTGATTATTTGTGAGTAATTATATAGCATCGTGTTAATGAGAAGAAACCATAAAATTTGTAACAACTGAACTGGTTCGACAAGAATCGTCAAACCTACCGTAAATTGCGAAGTAATTAAAAATCTTGTTTCATGCATGGTAAAACGCGTTGAAGATGTCGTTAGAAAGAAGGGACATCACTCTAAATATCTGATTTTACACCTTTTTGCTTCTACGTTATTTTGCTTTTTGACAAAAAACATCGTAATAGGTTATCAATTTGTACCTTATCTTCCTCCACTTAAATACCACGAAAGTATAACATCCTCTATATCTTCACATAGAAATAAATAATCAGTATTGGAAGTAAGTAACATAAGAGTCTCAATCATTTTGGCCTCGACTTTAGCAAATCCGATTAGATTACAAGAAAGCGAATTTTTTCGCATTGAAGAGCTCCAGTAAAAACTCAAGTCTCCCACAGGGGAGTAAAACTCAAGTCAATTTTTTAAATCTTATCGTTGTTGCACATCTAATTCTACTTAAAGGTTCTCACGAATAAAGGCTCCTCTATTCTCTCACACCTGGACTGAGCAATGAGTAAGGCACTCAGATATTTAGTATCACATACACGGAAATCTGTGAATATTTTGCTAGAGCAAGTACACTCAATGCCAACTACTCCTACTTTGGGAAATTTTGTTCGGACGGCACTTTCCATTTCATAATTTTCAATCCTGTCGTTGGGTAACTTACTGTTGAAAACAATTTTACCTACTACGAGCTGCCCATCCGGTCTGAACAAAAACGGAGACTACTAGTCCGGCAACGAATTAATAGGGACTATATTTTACTCACTAATCAAAATTTTCTACAAAGTAACAGCATAAATCATTACGCTTTATTTGTTGTGTAGATGCTCAACGTTAGTAATTTACATCAATAACCAAATGGTATCGTACATTCCAACTTGATTCAGTTCAAGTCATAGGAACTTGGATTGATGTAGAAGATAATTCACCAATCTAAAATTTACGGCTACTCCAAAGTCGAGCGCCTGAATTACATTTTTTATGTAATGACTATCAACGGGCCATAATTTAAGAATAGTAAAAGGACGTTTAACATCTTCCATTAAGTTTTTTGCAGTTATTTCACTCACACTGTAACGGGAAAACAAGAACCAAGAGTGAATATTTTCAGAAAAGAAACAAATGCGGTTTTCAGTTTTTTAGGCAGCCAATACTTCGATTGACAACCTAAAATCGAGCTAAGTTTTGAGCTCTAGGTGTTTTCCATTGACATGTCTCCGTCACCATTACATATATTAGACTACTCCTCCAATGCCGCTTGTTATTTTGTAGTCACAACATCACGTGCAAGAATTACTCATCCTAGGTAACATACTCCTTTTTCGCGATCCTAGTTATACTTGGTTAGCCTCACCGAAATTCACGCGTACGATGCGAAGAGCTTCACTATTGGCTCATACACAAGTTCACGCGCTACGTCGGCGAAGAGGAAGTCCACATGGTTGAAGGTGGAGTGAGGGACTTTGTAGTTCATGACCACGTTGGGTAGGCGTCGAACCGTCTTTGCAACATCCTGCGCAACAGTTAAGCGTGTAACAGATGATTCCATTTAAAATAACTCATTTAAGTTTGATGATTAGGGCAATTTTTGATGGGAAGGTACACAGTGGGTCAAATAATATTCGTAACGCATCAAATAATTTACGTTTGTTGTTA
>VOMN01073268.1:0-26052 GCA_014899125.1 Orchestia grillus | reverse complement strand
ACCGCTACCGCTACTGAAAATGTAGCGGCCGCTAGTAGCGGCAGCTACATGTAGCGCGCTACTGCCCACCTCTGCTCGCATGGAAATTCCGACGTTATAGATCGCTACAATGCCGAGCTCGTCGGACCTAGTAGTGAAGGTGGGAAAAAAGGAGTAGGAAAGTGTGAAATGATTATTTCTTACTGCATCATAAATATTTTGATCATAGATGTTCGTCAATTAAGACGTTTGTTATGTAAACTTTTTTCAAGTACGAACACTTTATTAAAGAAGACAATTTACTGTTGTTTGAGTACATAAGAAGTTGGGCTTACTTGGGGCTGTCTTTTGAAACTGGTCAGGTGCGCTACCCGCAGCTGATGATAAGATGGCCTCTCTCAAATGCTAGCTGTGACGAGCCATAGTCTAAATCTGGCTTCCCACGCGCAGCATGTCTCGTTACGCTTGTCACGTTGCACTTTTTGTCACAAGTTATACAATTTGTCACCACGAATTGTATAGTTCATTACGCGTTACTCACTTCATCATAAGTTACACTACTCATCACAAAAAATTCGCAATTCACCACACTTCATCATAAGTTACACTACTCATCACAAAAATTCGCAATTCACCACAAGTTGCACAATTCGTCACAAGTTCAGCATTTTATCACAAGTTACAAAATTCATCACTACCTTAACAGTTCATCATAATAAGATGCGAAATTCATCACAAGCTAAACGATTTATGACAAGTTACACAATTCATCAATAATTTCACTTTTCCACAAATCATACAGTTCATCACAACTTCAAGAATTCATCATAGCAAATTTTATTTATAATACCAAAGTATTATTTATAACATGTTCCAGAAATCATCACAAGTTACATAATTCGTCACAAGTTACACAATTTACGGCAACTTTCACAATTTGACCCACCGTGCACAATTCGCGACAACGTTCACAATGTGTCTCGCGTTTCACAACTTCATGAGAAGACACTCATTGGGCTCCATGGCGTACTAGTAACGTGATAGCCTCGTAACCGAGAGGACCCGAGTTCGAATCTCGGCTCAAGCGAGGCATTTACACGTAACCAGGGAGTACTTCCCTTGAAAGAGGAAGTTTAAGCCGCACATTCCTCACATCCCTCACCGTGTTGGAATTAATAAAGGTTCGACCGGTCAGAACAGGTGCCGCAGCTCGGCGCTTGTACGCTGAACGCTGACAGGAGCGAGGCTCTGCAGATCAAACTAACGGAGAGCCGTCGCGCTGCAGTAGGTCAGGAGGAGGTGGGCGTGGTTCTCAAGGTTATGATAAATGGCGATAAAAGCTCGTTAATTGCCTCGCGAACTGTCGTGGATGTACATACGGCGCGTGCCACACGAAGCGTGCAAGAAATTTGTCTCCTCATCACAGAGAAGTGGAATAAAGGTTCGTGCGATTTGTGCATGGGAAATTCCTTAATTGCGAACCATTTTTTGCTTCTTTGTTAAGACTTCGCAATTTATATTGTGGGTTCCATCCATCCCCGTGTCGTACCGTACCATAAAAGAAGCATGGAAGTAATTCATTCAAGAAAATGAATGGTATTTCGTAAATTGCATACGAGATTTGATGGATGTGACCCTGTGCACCTGAACACGTCTGCACGACCGCACGTCGTCTGGTGACGACAGCATTAGCTGGTGGGAGACCGAGTCAGAATCGTTGCAGTCAGAGTCAGAAATTTCGGAGCAAGAATACGTCGGAGTGAGAGTCAGAATTCGTCCAAGTCAGAATACATCAAAGTCAGAGCCAGCTTACGTCGGAGTTAGAGACAGAATACTTCAGACTCAGAATACGCCGGAGTCAGTCTGCATCGAAGTCATTGTCAGACTACATCGGAGTTCGAGTCCGATTACGTCACCCGGAATACGTCACAGTCGGAATACGCCAGAGTCGGAATACGTCACAGTCGGAATACGTCACAGTCGGAATACGTCACAGTCGGAATACGTCACAGTCGGAATACGTCAGAGTTGGAATACGTCAGAGTTAGAATACGTCAGAGTCGGAATACGTCAGAGTCGGAATACGTCAGAGTCGGAATACGTCAGGGTCGGAATACGTCAGAGTCAGAGTCGAAATCTGGCTCATCCGCCTCACGTCAACCGATGCAGCCAGCACCTTGTGGCATGAAGTTCAGCTCAGGTTCTTGAACACCGCACCTCGTGTGTAACGACATAGACTTTTGAATTTTAAAATCTTCTCATCTGTCAAATACATGTATCATATGAAGGTTGGTTGACGTACGTTATCTGTCATCATATTCTAATTTTGAAAATTAAATGCTATTTTTGTATATTCCAAAGTATTATTTAAAGTTTTAACACTTTGAAAAAGAAGAAGACTCTCCAAAATTTCACTCCGAACACAATTACCAGCTAAGGGAGGGTACTGAGCTTGTGATGTGTGCAAAACGAGGTTTAATCTGTGAGATCTTCTGTGACAAATGAGAATGGCATGTTGCGTATTGGCAATACGACCTCATCATTTTGCTTCTTAAATATGCAGTCGTTTCTCCAATAAATGCTAAACTTCGATGTCATTTCTCAAATGTATTTTGTTGAACGTAATTCTTCAAATTATATTCAACCAGCACCATCCTCGTAAGGAAGCCGTTGTTTTGTTAGCTCAGAAGCCAGCACAGCTGAAGCTCTCCATCTCGTTGGTCGTTTCAACACCAGTCTCCCATCCACAGTGCTTGGTGACACCGAAGTTTCAAATGGAAAGGTACATATCCTGTCGGTGTCATCGTCCCTTTGTTTGCTGAGCACAGAGCACTCAGTGTGTGTGCAGGGAATCCGCAGCCTTCCTTTCTTCTTCCTCTTTGTGCGACACTTCAGCACATGTCGCACCAGCCCTGTGTGTGTGTGCGTATGTATGCGTGTGTGTTTGTGTCTTCCAACACTTGTATGCTGCATAATGGAATTGTTCTTGCACAGGTTTTTCATGGTTAGCCCAATCAATTGAAAAGAACCCGGAAAAATGATCAGAAAGTTTTACGAATAACTGATCAATGTTTAAAGTTAACTTTCTGCAGCATATGGAAGTGACAGACGCTGGCTTTCAGAGCATACATGGAAGTTTTGGTTTTACCGCGGGGACAAAACTGAATAGAAAAACCAAGCAGGAACTAAGACTGACTTGGAGTTTTGCATCGAGAGTCGGACAGCCGTGCTTCCATCCAGCCAAAGTCAGTCGCCGAAACCAATCTTCAATTTTGTTCCAGCAAGACTCAGAATTTAACGTCGAAGCCCCAAATAAGGAGCGCGGAACAAGGACGTCGTGACACCGCCGTCTTGGAGTCACGATGTTCAAAATTGTTCACTTTGATCTTAGCCACGTTTATTCAGCTGTAATGCCACCCGCGTGAAAATATCCCGAATGTTATTTTTAGCTGAAATCGAAGAATAAGTAAAACATACTACCAACGCTTTATTTACAACAAGAAAACAAAATAATGGGAAATTTATTTCCTACCAGAAAAGTTACATGAAGTAATTTTGTTTTTTGTTGAAGATATTTTTAGAAATGTATAATCTTGGTTGAGCATATGTGAATAGCGAGCGGGCTAGTTTCTGCAAGCAGAAAAACGCTTCCCAAATCCCTAGTAGAGCCGTACGAATGGATTGACGTTGCTTATGATGCTTATTATTAGAGTGATATGTGTGGGTGGAATCGTAATTGCGGTTTAGCTGCGTATTATCCACCTCAGGAACGAAGGCTTGTAATTCACGCACGGAAGCAGCACCAGCGTTGCCGCGTAAACTGACGCGTTTTATACGTACACAGCTGCGGCCGTCATCAGCTTCTTCCGTCTTCGCAATAACTGAGGTAATTTTAGGTCCCTGAGCTTCCGTGTAACCTGCTGAAATTTATGAGGCACCGGTCAGAAAAGAGAGTTAATTTTCGTAGAGCTCAAACGTGATCAAAGAAACTGTACAGATGAATAAGCGGAGGTCCAACTCTAACGAATGTTTACACGAGGATGTGCTTGGCAGAAATTTTTGGTCTTTTCATTAATATCTGGAGCCCCTGGTTCTATTGACTTCGAGTAAAATGCTTTATGTTAATTGTAACGAAATTTCGTCGCAAAATTGGTTGAGTGCAATAAATTTTTCTGATTGCCATAGATATTTCCTAATAATCAATACGTTGTTCTAGCATTATTAGTCTTCTAATTATTCATTGTTCTAGAGGCGTTTTTTTTTGCGGTTTTTGGTCTTCTAGAACGCGCAAGATCTATCTAATGCCAATAGACACTGAACAATACTTTTCGTTGGTTCAATCAACGTGCTTAGCTTACGTTCGCCCTCATCTTGTCATCCGTGGAAACTTCCAGTTAACATTGCCAGCAACAGTCTCAGACGACATCGACGCCGAGGATCTGTTGACCACCGTGCCCTAAATTTACTGCGTATTGGGAGGCTTGTACCCTCTCTCCTAATTTCAATATTGGTGCCGAAGCTCGCTTCTGCCACAGTTATACAACAGTCGTTGCGGGGCTGAAAACAGTGTCGAGAGTTGCTTCACTTGCACCAGAGCATCTCGTGTGGCGTTAGAACCCGTCTCTTTACCGACCGACCTTTCGTGGGCTTATCGTTTTTCTTTTCCCTTCAGTCATCGGCATGCAAGCAAGCATTGACATTCTCAATCCCGGGTCGGACTGCTTCTTTTGGCGCACTCCTAACCCGTTTTTAAAACGCCCAAGACTTACGAGGTTCGTTTTTTGCAAGGGTCAAAGGCCCAGTGAAAACACTCCTCCTCGCAGCCTCAAACACTCAGCAAAGGCCGCAGAAAGTAAAAGCTGGATCTCTTTCCTCTTGAAGACCTACTTGAAGTGAGCCACACATTGAAATTCCGACTTGAATTTTCGGCAAAAATGCTAATAGAGCTTAAAGGTCTGCTCTGGGAAAGGTTCCTCACCTCGGGCAATTATGAATGAACTGCCTGAGGAGACCGAGACTCTGCATTTCCTTGCAAAGTCATAATAAATTTTTAAATAATACTGAACTGTGATTAACATTTGTAAAAGTGGCATTACTTAGGAAAACTGACCATTTATTTTTTATTTCTGTTCAGTGGTTTGGTTTTTATATTCATGGCTTTCTAATATAGCTCCTATTTTCTCTCTCTCTCTCTGACACGATCACTGCCTCTTCTAATGAATAGATTTCATGAATATTTTTTAGCTAAGTTTTAATATCTTTCACTGAAATCTTTAACCCTTATTCCAGAAGTGCTAGCATGTTCCCATTTTCAATTCTCATTTTCATCAAGTATTTCATTGGCTATCTTCTCGGACCCCTCCTGAGCTGCGAGGTCCCGTTCTCGAGTACTGCCCTGAGTCCACAACGCCAGCAAAAAAGTTCTCGTGATTGAAAACTCCCTGACAGTCTGGTTTCGTCAGAGCCATTTTTTCGTATGTGTCTTGCGCAAAATTGAGAGTGAAATTCGCGTGAAAGAATTAGACTTTTCATCTCACCTGACATTCAGGTAGGACAGAAGTCGTGGTGACTCTAGGCATGATTTGTGATCGTTTGAGGCGCGCTTAGCTAGAGCCTTTCAGCAGCACGGCTGGAGTACATCACTGAAGCTATCCGATTTTGTTTTATGAAGGCAGTCCATGTACCTGCACTTGGCTAGGCACTGCACCTGAAAACGTTGCACGTTCAAAAATATTTTTTTATCACCGGTGAGAAATGGGCCTGCTTTTAGTTTGACAATAATTGGCAGACTAGAAATGGGCCTGCTTCTAGTCTGACAATAATTGGCAGACACTGAGTTGAAACATAAGTGAACTAACTCATTGAAAATGAGGGCTTGCGAAGGCAGTTCTAGTGAAAACCAAGTAATTTACGACCTAAGAACACTTCTGACAGTCCCTACAGAGTGGGGTACTGTACAGATGCCTGATAAACATGTATGATGATTATAACTACAACTCGAAATTTTAAGCCTGGGATTGATCTGAAATAGTAAATATGTACAAGTAAAATGACGTTAATGCATCGAAGTGAAAGATATACAAACCAGTTGCAAAGTTGTATAGCATGGTATATAACATTTATTTTACATCAAATCATCATCACAAATGTCTGGCAAATATCACATAATTCTGCCCAATGTAGTTCACAGAGAATCTTCAAGTCTTAACTTGATATGTTAATCTGGTTTTAATTAATCTGAAGGTTAATAAGATTGTTGTATCATAGCGTAATATTCAAATAAATAAAGATATATTATAAGGATTTCAATGTCTATTCGATTTTCTTTTTATACATGCATTTTCGTCATCATTGAGTTTCTATCACTACTGACAAATTTATTTTCTGAATTATAAAATTGACTAGTTCGGTTTTGTCTATCAGCCCCATCAGTCATAAACCATATCAGGACATTTAAATTTTCTTTTCTACGACAATGAACACCAAAAAATATCCGAGTATTTACACTAGTCGGAAACTTACCTTAAATGCATCGGCATAACTGACTTATTTCCATCATAGAAGACTTTACTACCTGTACAACCACGCCAGTTTCCCAAGGAGTTTATAACGAGTAGCCGCACTCTAAGTGTACGACTACGTAAGGCGTCATCATTTCGTGGTGACGCACGTGATGAGAGAAATAAAGCTTTGAATGCTTCAAACGTGCGCGTGTCGAGCTCGTTTTGTGGTCTGTTGTACACGAACTGACGCAGCTGAGGGCATTGTGTAGGACCAGCGTAATGCAGTGAAAGTAGGAGAACTGTAGCAACAGGGACATGAAAGTTATACAACCATGGTAATAGAGAACATGAAAGTTATATAAGCTCGGCAATAGAGCACATGAAAGCTCGAGCGCATGAGGGCTCTAACATCACGCGTGCGCGCACTAGAATAAGGGAAATGGGATCACGGGTTAATAACCCCTCATTACGTACAGTAGAGCTTAGTAATGAAGCCCTGGGTGTCACGACACAAGTGAGGTAATCGTGTCATATGAATTTGGTCCGTGAAAACTTCATCGAACTGTAAAATTTTGAACCTGTAGACACGAGTGTCATCGTATGACAGTGTTGTGGACTGCCGCTTCAAAATTAGTAAAAATGATGATAGTTGTGATATTTATGCCGATGTTGTTGGCGGAATGAGAAAAGTAGTAATGGTGATAGTACGTTTTTCAACAATAGTAATAATTATAGTATTAATGATAAGACTTGTAATTAAGAATGATAAAATGATAAAACTATAAAACTGATTGCACCCATATGAATGACTGTAAGTACATAAATAAAGATGGTAATATCATTATAAGTCGAGCTGAGTCGATTGGTTTGTCGACTTAATCCACGATATAATCTCTGGAAAATAGAATTGTTTGTTTCCAAGGTTCAGGAAAATTGAGTAGCACTCATATATTGAAACATTTTAAACAATTGTTTAATATATCTTACCATAGATCAGTGAAATAGTTCAGGGAATTCCTGACGTCCTGAGTGTGTGTGATAAGGACTTTATTAACAAAAAACTCAGTTAATCAACGGGTCACAGAAAGTCTTGATCGCAGTTTTCACCAAAGAGAGGTCCTTTTTCCAGTGGAAGAAACGCAACCATAACCTCAGATCCCCAGCTATGTTTTCGCTAAACACTTTAGGAGTGAAATCACTCGTAGCTCAAAGTTAGCGACGAAGTTACGCTAGACTTTCCTCTCATAGGCGCAGTCGAGCACCCAGCAGAAAGAGCAAATAAATAAAATGCCGAGCGAGAGCTCTGCTTCTTTCGAGACTGAGGAACCGCAGCCAGAGCGCTTTCTCCGGCGCATCAGATGTGCTTCCCTCCGCCTAGTTTCGAGAGCAATTTTTGTACGCTTCAGCCTGGTAACTTCGGTTAGTAGACCGTTCAGTAATCCAAATCGTTCATGATATTTTTAACTATATCCGCTCATAATTTTCATGATTCTATTTCTTTCACTTCCAGATCTGTCATCACTCGAATTAATTGCATCTATGCAGAATTCTCCCGCATGCCTCTGTGGCTTGAATAAACCAGTTTTTGTGTTTAACACTGAAAGAAATTCTTCCCTCATTTCCGTGAAATTCTTGCTATCTCTTTTGTGTATATTCATGGCGGCCTATGATATTTCTTCATTTGTTTCTTTATTTTTGTGGTCAATCTGATTTACGTAATTTCTAAAATGATCTCCTTCAATATAATAAGAGAAGTAAATGTGATACATTTATAACGCAAAACCAAAGTCTCAGAGGATTAATGGGCTCGTTTTATTGTTATGCAATAAAATGAGTTAGGAAGTGACACTTAACCCTTCAATGGATTATCCCCGAGGTATCTCGTCGCCATGGTTGTTGTCTTTATGATACACGGTCGCCTTGGTTGTTGCATTCACACGGTCACTGTCGATTATACAGGCCGTGTGAATGCACCTTGTAACTGCCACCTGGTCTGGGACCGTTAACAGGTTAATAACCAAAAGATAAATGACGTTACTTAGCGTAATCAGTATGCAGAGTGCAGACATCTCATCTCTCTGCCTCTGTGGCAAGAGACCGATGCCTTCCAATAGGCTATGGTGCATCCGGGTCGCTTCCGGCTAAGTGGGAAACTTTCGAGAAACTTTCCAATTTTCGACCATAATTGTACCAGACATCAGATGCCGTTTCAATGTTTCAGACTGTCATTACGTTACTGAACTTATTTTTTCGAGTTCTACCTCCAGCATCCGTCAAGATTTCTCTATAATTCAGTCATGTCTATTTCGGGGTTAGTTATTCACACAATGCCTCTTTCCCAATTCATTGTACTGCGAAGGAAGAAAGTTTGTTTCCGCATCGTCTTCCCAGCTGATTAGCACTTCAGTTTAAGGCGTAGATTTCATAACTCCTTCCTTGTGAATCTTTCTCTTCTACGACATAAGGGAAATCTTTCATTATTCCATTGGGAAATGTTTCGTTATAGCATTAAAATAAGAACATAAGTATCACTGATTGCTTGAAATACATCATTAAAACAGATAACTGAGTTAGAAAGCCAACAGCCGGATAATCCCTTATTTTATGCATATATTTCAAGAGTCGCGAACACGTATGATACTTATTACTCAATCAAAGTACCTTATAACTTAGCCTTTGCACTATTTAACATTCTTCCTATAAATTCTCACGCGTCACTGAGCTACGTGCGACAACACGCTCGAAAATACCTAACAGCTCTCCACACTCAAACTTGTAAGTAATTTAAATTTTACGAGCTTCTTGCATCCAACTCTTCACTACAATGTCATAAGTTTTCTTTATATCAACTAATATTTGATAAATGTTTCTATCATCTCTAAAAACGCATCTTTATTCATTGCTTGGATGTCTACATTGATATTACTATGAAAAAGCGTTCAGTTAGATTTATGTTCGCAGAGTTTTATTGTTAAGTAAAATTTTTTTACTGTGCTCTTTCTACCAGTTAGGTGATTATTTCGTTTTCAATGGCTAAAACAATAAGTTCAGGTTTCTACCTCTCTTTGCGTGAATTTTTTGGTAAAAAATATTTCGAACGAATGACTCCAGAGAATTATTTACGTACTGAATATTGCAGAAATTCCAGCAATATGCAGTACCCGAGAGTAGAACTTACCTCGCATACACTTACAAAACGTAGTCCTCCTCGGACGGTCGTAGCATCTGTCGTGTCGTAGGGGAAGTGGGGAGTCACATTGGCAAAAATGCGAAGCTTACCCGATTTCACCGTTGGTGGGCGTTGGAATAAGCCTAGCTTTTTTTTGTGCTCATCATGCATGCGTGAGGAAGATGGCATTAGGCATAACTTGGGTCTGTTGACGCAGCGCACGCATAAAATCTGCGGTATTTTTCAGGGATTATGACTTGTTTTCTATGCGAAGGATTTCAAAAATCATTGTTCACAAAGGCGTACGTCAAACTCAAGTGCTACCTGATAATGGTCTAACTGCGCTGAAGCTAAAATGGAAATAGTTTTTTAGCACCGTCTGATGAATAAGCGCGTAATTTTTCAATGGAATTTATCAAATGCGTTTCTGAAATAAAATCCGTTCAAGCTAACACTATTAACTGTTTACTTCTCATCTCTATTTTTTTTTAATACAATGAAAGCGAATAAGCAATTCACTAAATTAACACAATGAACCTCCATAACGATGTGGAGGTTATTAATTCATTTTATCATAATTTTTATCGCTTTTTAGAGCGTCGCAGATTAAACTTCCCAGCGTGGGAGGAATGTTTGGTTGAGACATGAAGAAGCGGTAGGACATGGGGACCACACAGCAGCTCATCGTTGTTCAGGCATGATTGTTATTCAAATTTCACTGAGCTACATCACTCCCCAACTTCCCCTCATTGCCCCCTCAGTTCCGTGGTTGACGATTACGCTGGTCTATCATAAATTTTCATTAACGCGCTGCTTCACCCGTGTTAGGAATTGTATGGCTGAAAAAGCATGGGACGTTTCCCAGCAAAGCAAAGACGAATGAAGTGTGGCCTACTCTACTCGAATGATTTCTTTTTAGACTTTCACTTGCTGGTAACTTTGTTCGATTAATCTCGGGACCCCATTCTGGGGGATAATTTGTTCAACAAATGGAAAAGATGTACGTGTGGGAAGAAATATATCTTATTAATGTCAGTTCAAAAATTGAAGAGAGATGAAAACCAGTTATGCAAATTTGATAATGCTTTCGGGTCAAATGATTTGAAAATTTACGCGGAATGTAAAAAGCATCATTCACTTGAAAATCGCCGTTCGTGTACTTGTACAAAAACTACGAGTTAGTTGGTGCTCTGAATCCTATCCTTCAGCATTTCAATTGAGGAACGAGGTATACTTTGTTATACGTAAAACCTAATTATATCGTATTGTTTCAAGTAAAAATTCTTCTACAAGCATTTATAAATTTTCTAGTCTATATAATTGTAACCAAGATTCGCAACAGCAATCCTTCATCATGAGAAATTCAGAAATCTAAAATAATTTTATTTGGATGTTACATATTGACTTTCACCGAGAAGTGTCGGTAAGAAACCATAGATTTCACTGACAAGCTTGTCATGGTGCCTGCTGTGCCGCTGTTCCGTGCAACTCGATGAGCTTTCTTGGAGTCGTTCGTGCATCTCCAGACCGTACACTTCACTTTTAGCTCTCTTTTTCATAGAAATAACATAATTTTCTCTCTCGCTCTCATGGAACAATAGAATTTTATCTCGCACGCTCATGAAAACCACATAATTTTTAGAGTGTGCTATCAGGTGGCAAGATTGCAGCACGGAGGCATGGCGAGACCAATAAAACATTGTGACGGCGTGATGGAGAATTCGAGTGTGGCTTGAAGGAGTCGTGAATGTGGCGCTTCGAGCTGTTGTGGATTTCTTTTGAGTTCCATCCAGACGCGCATGAAAACAATCTGGAGTTTTTTAAAATCAGCTTCTGCATTAATTTACCGAAAGTGAAAGTTTTTCGAGCAAGATACTTCCATTCAAGGAAGAAATATAGGAATTAAATTTAGGCGAAAAAATGTGGATTTCACTAACACAGATATTCAATGGTAGATGCCACTCAAGAATTTGATGTTTTATCCTTACCATTTAGCTGTCTTACAGAGATAGCACTTCGGATTTTATTCGAATGCGCTGCGAAATGTGTCGATATGATGCATCATCTACAAAATGGTCGGTAAGAGGAAACAGCCTCCAGGTAATTGCAGTGCACGCTGATTAACTTAAGACTTCACAGACGACAGCACTTTACTGCAGCCAAAAATTTCGAAAAAGTCCGAACGATGCACCGAATTTCATCACGAATTTTATTACTCAATCATGTTCAGTCGCACAACGTATAAAAAGTGTTAGCGTACAACTTTCGGAAGTAATAAATTGATCTGCGCACACACTTCTCATTCTCAGGAAAGTTAGATGACCTTCCAGCTTTCGTTCACGCAACGCAAGGATAATTATTTGAGAGTATTGTCGTCGTGAAGAAATTCGATTTAGTAAACAGAGGAAAAATCCTGTAACGCTCATTGAGGCTGTGCTTTTGTTCATGAGTGACACTGCTAATAATCTGAATACAAAAGAGATAACTGTCGGAATGGAAGAAGTTATTACATATTTTTTATTGGAATACATCTACATTTATACATTTCTTCCATCAGTCGTTCTTTTAAAAATTTGTAAGCGTAAAATAAAAAATAGAAATTTAAAATCGAAATTCTTTCCTGGCAAGTGTTTCAAAATATAACGATCTCATCAACAGCGCGCAAACAGAAACAGATGAGTAAAACCAAACCGAAAATTCACACGTTGGCTTGTACGCAATGATAAGGTAGCTATTCGTATTCGAGCCACGAGCGTCAGATTAGCGCACACTTCCACAAGAGTCGTACGTACGAGCTGGCCACACTTTGAATATTTTGCGTGCGCGTTAGTTCGCAAAACTCAAAAAGTGCGCGTCATACAGCACTTGTAAGCCTTTCACACGTCGAGGCGCATGGGAGCGGTGCCACCAGAGCGCTCAGCTCTCCAATGCAGCTTACCATTCGAAGTGGCCCTCGACTATATGCTTTCTTTTTCTTCTCTGCTCGAAGAGAAAAGTTCCGCTGAAAAGAAACAATTCGCTTTCCATGCACTGATCAAGAACACGCGTAAGAAGATTAGAATCATGACAAAAAGAATGAAAGTGACTCTGCAATTTGTAGCTCGTGAACTTGATGAAGCCGATTGTATTCAACTTGATAGAACGATTGTATTTAATTTTCATTAATTAATGGGCTTCATCTGACAAATATCAACTTTCAAAAGACACCATGTACGCGTCAAATTTATTTTCATTACTTTATTTACATGAGAAATGACTATGTTTCAATTACAATGGTATACTTATCGGAAATATGAATTTCTGATTGTCTCATTTTTCGATCATTTCGTTGCGTTTGCTTTTCCATACTTTGATAAACTCTCGTTTACTGGCTGAGGAACTCCGTAATGAGACAACTGAACACCAGAACTACCCTCGGCTCGCCATGAGATGGACGGAAGCCTAGAAATAGGAAATGAAGAAAAATGCATATCAGTTCCAATTTTTATTTTTGGTACGTACGTGCGCGGAGAAATCAATTTGTGTCGCTGTAGACTTTTTCCCTGTCTCCAAAAAAGTAATTCCTTATTTTACAGGTTACATTTGGTCGTCGATTTGTTTTAATGTGTCACATTATTAAAATATTTCAAATAATCCATCAATCCCATCTACGAGACTTTTCGATGGCTCTAGGTAGAACACAAATCGGCCCGGAAACTAAGCGCAGCAGAGCATCACAGGCACCCATTAGTAAAGGATCACCGTGACGTCACAATTAAATTCAACATACAGGGGCTGGAAAAAATAATGGAAACACCGAATATTTTGCAATCATAGTCTTTGAAAATGTTATGAACAATCAAAACTTGACATATCTTTATGTTTTATTACGTATTATTGTCACTATTTGAGATGTTCCATAAAGTAACTGTTTTTTACAGATATATAAAAAAAAGTTTATAACTTTATAAAAATGGCAGACCCCTCTGACTTTCGAAGAGGCCAAATTGTTGGTGCTCGTATTACAAGTGCTAGTGTAACAGAAGCTGTCTGAATGCTTGACGTTTTTAAAGGTGCTTTATCAAAAGTAATGACTGTCTTTGAAAGAGAAGGAAAAACGTCTTCAGCAAAGCACAGGTCTGGCCATAAGTCGAAGTTATCCGTCGGACCGTCGGATTCTAAATCGAATTTTTAGAGAAGATCGCAAGACCACGGCTAAATCAAATTTTTAGAGAAGATCGTAAGACCACGGCTCTTAAAATCAGTGCAGACCTCATTGAACACTTACAAAACCCAATTTCCTTAAAAACTGTTCGTCGGGAGCAGCACAAATCTAGATTCTACGGAAGAACTGCAATTAGAAAACCTGTGCTCTTAAAGACAAATGTTTCGCAGCGTTTAGAGTGGTCTATCCATACTGCTAGAATTGTTAAAGAACGGCAAGAGCAACATTCTAATGAAGTAGAGCTTCTCATTTGGTCACCACAATCCCTCAGCCTCAACATTATCGAGAATTTATGATCGATTTCGGAGATTCGAGGAAGAAGTCGATTTCCGCTGCCATCGTCTCTACAGGAACTGGAGGTTGTTTTAACTGAAGAATGGGCTAAAATTCATTCGGAAACAATTCACAATTTGTATGAATCAATACCTCGGAAAATTGAGGATGTAATTACCTCAAAAGATGGACCTACACCATATTAAAATATATTTGCTAATTTTCCAGGGTGTTTCCATTATTTTTTCCAACCCCTGTATGTGCTCGTACCTAAGATTGCGGTGTAGAATGAATTGCTATTTCTCTTGCGAATGTTGGAGTAGGACGACCCCGCATCAGAAAGACTAGGCAGATAGATTTATCTTTTGATAGCTCATGAAACTGAGCAATGGTCTGAACGCAGCTAGAAAAAATGAATAAAATAGAAAACATTATTTTGTATTTTTTGGTATCAAATAGTTATAACTTGAGTTTGAGCAAGTGTAATTTGTTATCATTCAACATAATTATTCCCTAGTGTTGTGCTTCACCAAGATTATTAAATTATGAAGATGATAATATGCTTATCGAATCGAAGTGTGTGAAGGCATTAAAGCAAATTAATTTGATCACCTTGCAGATCCCGATCTTTCATCGGCTTTTTAGACTCACACTACCAGAGTGAACCAGCATACTATACATAGTCTTTTTGTTCTTAGTTCGGCGTCTTAGTTTCTCACCAAGATTCCGAATACGAACCTTCAGAGAAGGCTAACGCAAGATCCAGTCCTGCTCTCACGTGCAAAGCCTTCATTTTAATTCCCCGTTGTACAGGCTAGAAGGGCACTTGATTCTTTCTTGTTAACCAAGCATTCAATGTTGTCATTGCCAAAGGGTGCACAGAGTCGAGCATTTCACAGTTTAACTCGTTAGTGTTGTTCAAGAATACTAGATCTTATGAAGGCCATTCACGTAATGGACGGCGGTCGCAAGGAACAGAAAACCTACGTGTAGGGCTCCTAGAATTTTCACCTTCAATAAAGAAGAAAGACAATACGTTAGAGCTTGTTTACTTTTCAATATGAAATTAAATATAAGAATCGGAAGTGCACGTTGGAGTTGGATACTAGAATTGGGCTGGGGCGAGCTCGAGTTGAGCAGTATGCAAATTAGAACTCTTTCTACATTGGAATTGAAATTGGACTTCAGAATAAAATGGCTCACTGGCCTAGAATTAGTCATTGGAATTTGAATTGATTTCTGGAATAAGAACTAGAGATAGGAATGAAATAGGGCGTAAGAATTAAAACTAGCCGTTGAAATCATGATTGAAAATTCAAATCGCACTGTGAGCTTACTTTTCATAAAAAAGTAGTTCCCAGTATAACAATAACTCCATTGGGGACTTCAAAGGGAAATTAATGACAGCATTAATTCTACATAACAAAAACGTTCGTTACGTTAGTTCTTTCAGATATATTAAGTAATTTGTTGAAACAGTTCTGCATTAATATCTTCAAAGAAATGTTACTGTGAATCGTTCTTATCAGAAAGCGCGAACAACGTATGCAATATTACCACTTGCTGCATAGAAGAATAAATATATAACGTCCACTTCATCTTCCCGAGCAAAGCTGCACATGCCATATGGCTGCTTTAATTCCACCTTAACAATAATATTATTGGAACTTTTTTGTCATGAAAGTTCTTTGTTCTTGCATGGTGATCGCGTTATATTTTACGAGAATTTATGAAGACCCAAAAATGTGCTTCGGAGTCATATTGAGATGCCTTCGGTGCATTTAAAAACCATTAAGGACAATGACTGGAGATTGTGAGAGATAGCAAATCATGCAGTGCACGTTTACAGCCAAGATGAGCAAGAAAAAGAAGAAAAACTGCAATATTTTCTCGGAAATTGAAGCGTAAAAATCTCATCCCATTCTTGAGAAATATTAAAAATATGAAAAAAACACTAATTCATCATGTCCAACTAACTACGTACGAAGCTTCACGAGAGGTTGGACACGTTCTTGCTTGAACTTAAGTAATCTTTCTGGAAGGAGATCCCTCAGAAAAGCATTAGCTTCCTTTTAAATGATTTTTCGTAATGAGAGATCCAGTACAAGTCTTTTTGGGCCAGCAATCGTGTCTATTTGAATGTAGAGTGAGGGTTTATCCACATCCACAACATTTTGTTCATGAGTAACGTTATCCCACGGAAATTTTAATGAAAGGGCTCAATGAAAGCATCACATCGAATGATAAAATGCCCAAAGGGGTGCGACTGCATTACTATTAAAACTGAAGTAAAAATTATATATTTTTTCATTATATTCATTCAGTTTGATTACATTATACAAATCCTTTTTGCTCATTATCATTCAGACATTTTCTTACGACTGAATTTCAGATCAGGTAATTTTTAATTGAAATAATTAATTGCAACATAAATGATGAGGGTAAGTTTATCAATTAGGCTAAACGGATGACACTAAACGTTATTTTCCTTTGAAAGTATCGCGGCACTCAATATGTTTAATTTACCTTCCATAGTTAATTTCTAATCTTTCTCAACGTTGCTTTGGATTCATGCGCAGTAGTTAGAGTTTAATATCTTTTCAGTACTAAAACGCCGAACTTTTATTCCATAGATTGGCTGCGATTTTCCACTGGTGTTCGCCTTTCTTTACGGTGCCTGTAAATCAACGGTGATGTCAGGGTGTTGCTGGCCGAATGGGGAAGTAACGAAGGATGTGACGAAGTCAGTTCGATGGTTGAAGGTAAAAAAGATTTAAGCCTTCATGGTGCTCTGTCAGTTGACAGGGATAAACTGCTGGACTTGCATCAGTGTGCAAAATTTGTTGAAGTTTCACAATTACGAATCATGATTATGTTATTAAAAACGTGGTAATGAAAGGAACAGGAGTTACAGCTGATGTGTGGGAAGTCGTACATTCAATCAAGTCATTTTTTCTCACTGAACTAACAATTTCATTCCTCATGGGATCAAAAATCGTGTATCCTGTATATTTCAGGTTTTGTATTATATATTCTCGCTTTTGATACTCGATCTCAGTTTTTCTATTCTCCGGATATCACTCAAAAGTATTTTAAGTTACATTTAAAATATCTATTGAGAGTCTATAACTAGCTAACTTTCAAACAACTGTTAGGTCAAACAAGCTGTAAGATGGACAAAATTAAAAGAAATATGACAATTTTGCAGGAAACTTTTTAAGAAATGCATGCACTGTACGCAAACGACCACACAAAGCATCAAGTTTATTGATGAACTTAGTAAGTTTATTAGCGGAACTTACTATGCTCTTTTATCTCATGATTTTTTGTTGGTCACAGTGCATTTTGTGGAAGCAAAGTTACATTGTATACGCATATTCATGATCATATACATGAATTTGATCATTTTCCGAATGGAAAGACTTAGACGTTGAATTTTTAAATGAAACGAAAACTTTCTTCAATCTTTCCCCGGTATTTAAACTCTAGATTTAAGTTGCGAAATGCAGTCAACAAAACCACATTATTTCTGGGCAAATATTCCATGAACACCAAGAAAACTTTCCAATAAATCTTACATGTCTTCTCTCCCTTTGTGCAGCATCTACTGAAGAGGCAGCCGCGAAAACTGCAGCAACATCAGACTCGTCCGTGACGGGATCCTTGAAATAAAGGTGGCGAGGGCAAGGTCCGGCTTCAAAGGTTCCGAACAAGGTCTTCCGAAGACCCAAACGCCACGACATTTACTCGGTCGATCGCAATACCAAAAAAACTTTCAAACAAATACGACTGAACCAAGACAGTTTTAGTTGTGTGGCTCGGGAAAATCACGGCGAGGTGTATATATATATATATCTTTCAGAGTGAATGTCAGGTGAATTTGAGACTCATTTGAAAATTGAAAAACGTATTGAATAATTTTGGTGTTCCTTTTAGATATTTTTTATTGAGGTTAACTCGCTGAGTGAGAAAAGTTTTTGATCATATTTGTGAAGCACAGTTTGAAACTTGGGCAAGGAATCTCTTTGTAGGTTGTTCCCTTCACAGGGCTCGTAAATCAGTAACGTGTTTATCCTTAGACGTCTTTATGGTTTTGAAAAGCGTTACAGTAGACGGGATGATAATAAATATCAAAAGAATTTAATCTTGGAAGATCAGTCGAGTGAGATGCCAACTTTTAACAAAAGCATCTTAAACGCAAGATCCAAATTGTTTCACTCACCCTCAATTGAATTAAAGACTAAAATGGCCTCCAAAGAGAAAAGAACAATTCAATAGTAAAGTTTCCCACGCAATATCCTGGAGAGTTGGACGAAAAATGCTGACTCACCCTTTGTGGTAACTGAATCTGTGTACTAAAAATGCTTTGAAAATAAAAGGCTTCAAACGCTATTGAAGACACAGTCAAGATGTACTTGTGTCAGGACCAACATGATGGAGGTATGGTATGAAGAACTTATAGCAAGAAAATAAGCCACTTGTTCATACTGAAGGTATGAAATTAATGTAATACTCTACTACTCAAGACAATGTTACACAAAAAATAGGAGCATTGTCCCGGTAAAAACTCTTGGTTCCAGCGTAAATAAGGATTGAATTAGCTACAAAGAGTAAAAAGTGCAACTAAGGAGGCCTGTGGGCCGCCGTTTGGTCGGCCATCGCCGATGTCATGGACGTCACAGGCGTGCCCGAGCGCTTCTTCGCAGCCGCGCAGCAACGGACGAGCATCGGTGGCCTGGTGCTCTCGCCCGACGTGCTGAGGCATGGTGAGGCCTTCGCATGCGCTTCGAAAATACTGTGTAAAGTACGAGTTATTTCTGCGATAAGGCTGCATTTAGCTTTTACAATATGCTAGCTGCAGTCTCATGTATAAATGCTATAAGACTGCATTTGAATTCACAAAAAAAAGTTGAATCCTTATGAAGGATCGTATGGTACTTTTGGTTGGTAATGGGCTATTGGTTTAGAGTTTGTGTTCAATGATCAAAATTTTCAGTTTAGTTTTCTAATCGTAAAATTTCTATGGTGTAAATGAGAATGAGCATGACCTCTGGGACAATTTTGTACAGAAGTCCATACCAAGAAGAATCATTTTGACGTATTATGATTTTCTAAAGAAATGCATTCCTCTTTTCAACCGCCGTATCGTTCACTGAAATTCTACATACATTTAAATCCACTTTTTCACCATACTCTCTCAGTCTTGTACCCCTACTCGATTTCCCTTGATTGATTCATTATATTTCTGGTGTAGAATTGGTTCGTGACTGCTACGCTAGGCTTGCAGTACTACATTTTCCAGTCACAACTCGACGCGACAACCTATTGGCGGTGCCGGCGCTAGTGGGAGAGGAGGAGGCGGTGGTGGAGAGCACAGCCTTCCTTCCTGGGGCGCCCTTCCTTCGGCAGGAGCCGTGGACAGTGCCCCTGTTAGCCGCCTCCTGCGTCAACGCCGCCGCCATCGTTGCCTTTGAGGTGAGTCTTCAGTAAGGATCTATCGAGCTAGTCAGTCAACGTCGGCGTAATAGTTCCTCGAGTTAGGCAGTCAACGTAGACCTAATGGTTACTCAAGTTAGGCAGTCAACGTAGACATAATGGTTCCTCGAGTTAGGCAGTCAACATAGACCTAATGGTCCCTCAAGTTAGGCAGTCAACGTAGGCCTAACGGTTCCTCTAGTTAGGCAGTCAACGTAGACATAATAGTTCCTCGAGAGAATGCTAACTCCTAATTATCCCAATAAATGATCCTTCGAATTAGGTCGTCAGCATAGACCTACCGATCTCTCGGGGGAATGATCCCTCCTAATGATCCCCAAAAATTGGTCCACGAGTTATGCCGTCTCCGTAAACTTGCTAGCATGGCTTTAGAGTCGTACTTCAGAAGAGGATCACCAGAGTCGTGCTTCAGAGGTAAGCCTTCAGAGTTAAATTTCAAAGATAAGATTTTACAATCGCACTTCAGAGGTGGTCCATCTGAGTATGACTTCAGAGGTAGGCCTTCAGAGTTATATTTCAAAGGTGGGCCTACAAAGTCACATTTCAGACGTGCGCCTTCAGAGCTATATTTCAGATGTGAGCCTTCAGAGCTATATTTCAGTGGTGGGCCTTCAGAGTATTATTTCAGAGGTGACCGTTGCTTCAGACGTAGGTCCTCAAAGGTAAGCATTCAGAGTCATGCCTCAAATTGGAGCGGCATCATAGTAGAGCCTACTGCGTGGAGCTACATACTGACGTAAACTACTTGCTCAGGTCCTCGGAGTGAGTCGAGTGCGGAGGTAGACCTCTCGAGCCCGCGTCTGAACAGGACTCTATGTGTTCCCGGGACACAGATGAACTGGGCTTTTTGTAATCCCGGGACACAGATGAACTGGGCTTTTTGTGTTCCCGGGACACAGATGAACTGGGCTTTTTGTGTTCCCGGGACACAGATGAACTGGGCTTTTTGTGTTCCCGGGACACTGATGAATTGGGCGTTTTGTGTTCCCGGGACACAGATGAATTTTTTTTTTTTGTGTTGAGCTATATAAAGAAATGTGCTGTGTGATGTAAACCAAGCGCTGGAAGGACACCTGCGCATTTCGATGCAGGTCTTTTATGTTCGGAAACAATGAACTTTCAGCGGAAACTCAGTTTTGGCGCCACATACTTGGAGTTCATACGTTGTGCCTCGTGGCCTGGGCAGTAAATCCTTCAAAGTTCAAGATTTTAAAAAAGCTTCTATTAAAGTATATTCCTGATCAATTGAATATTATCTACTGCATAACTTTTCCACAAAATTTTAGCAATCCGGTAATGAAATAACAGAATATGTGCGTGTTTTGATGCTGCTGTGGAAAATATTATTGCAATTGAACTCATGGGTATGTAAAAATACATTTTTCTATTATTAGATTCTATCTATTTTTCAGTGCAAATATTCAAATTCGAAGTACGAAATAGTACGCAACAGTTTCTTATTCTATTTTCGCTTTTTTGATACAAAATAAAATCGTAAATTTCTATGCCTAAACACTATTTCCATGTTTTCCTCGAAATAAAAGTGATACTGAGCCCAAGCCACAACTTGGAATTTGCAATTTTTCCCTGAATAATAATGAAATAATTTCGTCATATACATTCACATGTGAAATTACCGAAATCATATAAGAAATATTGTAATTCCTCAACACATGAATATGACACATCAGAGTTCAATTTTGGCGAATTGAATAGCAAATTCTTACGTTATATAGGCATTATTTCCATAAATACAAATTCCCCACAGCACGCTAAGATGGGTAATCTACCCAGGCTGTTTTTGCTTCATTTCCAATCATAGATGATGTACTCTCTTGAAACATTGCTTGTAAAAATCCTTCAGCTTTGAAAAACCCATGCTTTGAAAAACCCTGATATCTTGTGTCGAACAACAGTATCTTACTATGCTTTACAGTATTCGCTAAGCTCTTTGTTGATTTCCATTGGATTTCTTCTACAAATGCAACATCCCAAGATATTGGCACAAGTGCAACGCTTGTGCGTGGCTGTTGTCGACGATTTCAAGGTGTTCCTTCTGGTACTCAAAGTCCTGCCTGCCGCAGGTGTACGTGTTGGTGAGGGCGGCACACGGGACACCTTCCCGCAGGCACCTCTTCCTGGGGCAGTGCCTCCTGCTGGGGCTGCTGCTGTGCTCCTTGTGTGGACTTCCTCTCGCCCTCCAGCCCTCCAACGTCGCCTGCGCAGCCCTCAGGTGATTTCAGTACCCTCATTACGAGTAGTACTGTGCTTGGAATGAAGGTAATACTGTATTCATAACTTTTAGTACCTTCATTACGAGTAGTACTGAGCTCGTAATGAAGTTACTCGTAATATACTCGTAGTGACGTATAACGAAGGTAGAGCGCCGTGAGTCACGAGTCTTTATTTCTCATAACATCTACATAAGTCATGAGAATTTTGATAAGAGCACAGATACGTGAATATGAACTCCGCATCATTGATTAACAGTTCCAAATCACACTTTATTTTTGACTGACTTGTAACTTGCATTCGCTTTTTGTGAGTTGAGCCGTTCACTGTATCTTGCAAAATGTTGAAATGTATGTATAAAAACTACAATGCAAGTACGCTTTTAGTAACAGATCCTTTAGCCGTAACCTGACCGCGCCCTGCTGCTCACTGGCCTTTAAAGAGCCGCTGTGGCATTCATGGCTTACAGACACACTCTGATATCGTGAAACTCTGAACGTTTCGATGCACCAAAGTTTTGATTTAAGGCGCAGATTTTATGTAAATTGAAACTTTGTGATTGACGAGACTTTTCACATTCCAAAGATACAAGTCAATATTGTTATCAAAGTTAAGTATGTTCCTACTTGAGTGATTACGCTGTGTTGCTTTTGGATGATAAATTATTACAGTCATCACTTGAAAATGGTTCTTTAGTTTTTCCACACAAGAAACTTTTGCTTCCTAAATTTTTCATTGAAAAATCATCAGAATGATCCTTAACTAATGCTCTTCTGTCCAATTATTTTGCGAACTGGAACATTACAGGAAAAAATTGTCAAGTTTTCCTTTCCTTGAAAATTTTAATAAATATAGAGGAACATTCGTGATGAAGTACCGTCACAATGAAATAGTGTCATTTTCATTAGTCAGGTTTTGTACTTCGCAACAATCACGCACGTGATTGATCGACTCATATGTAAAATAGTTTTTTCCATAACATTTCACGAAGACTTCATTGCTTTGATTTGGTATGGTTTCCTTATTCGAAGTCAAGAACATATTTTGCTTCGCTCAGTAACATGGAACTCCTGTAGTTTTTCACAGGAAAGAGTGTCTGTAAGTACGTTCCCATCTGTTTGGAATTACTGTTTTTCCTTTTAAAACTCCTCAGCAAACTGAACGCTTCTTCCGATGTTCTAAATACTTGAGAGCGTTCTGCTTCATCATACAAAGTAATTTTTTTACAACATTTTCTGCTACAGATACGCATAATTTCTACAAAAAAGCAGGTTTTAGAACAGTTCATGTTATTTTCGAATTACTATTCTCAGTCACGTTTACAGGTGAAACAAGATTTACTATTTATAATTTTATGCATATAAGCCTTAATTTGGCGTTCACTTCAACTATGCATTGTAACAGAAAAAAATTACATTTTAATTCTGAATTTTATCGATGTAATTACCTATTTCTGCTCTGAAGTATTGAATCGGAAAGAATATTGATATAATCGAGTAACAAGACAACAAAGACTTTGAATGAAGGCTATGAGTGAACATAGTTTCATTAATTTTTTAATATTCTATTGAGGCTTTTGTCAACTGCTAATGCCAATTGAGCAAACTCAGATGGTTTAATTAAGATTGCTTTCTCAACTGCTCCCCACAGGACTTTTAAAATTGAGTATTGCTTGCTATCATAAATCCTCTTCTTTACAATGGACCATAAATTCTCTCTGTGATTCAAATCGGGACTGTTTGAAGCCCAAACCATGAAATTGTAACGTCAAAATTTGTTATCTAAGCCATTAGAGTTCGTTCTTTTATCTGTGTGCACGTGCACTATTCTTTTGAAATATCTAAAACCTTCTTTCTTCGTTGTTTGATCATCAAACCAGGAAAGATAGGCGTTCTCTAAGAGCTTAAATTAAGAATTTGAATTCAATTAATTCTTTTTTGGTAGTGTATGCGGGCCAAGTAATTCATCTCTTTGGCTGCCTTCCCAAACCACGATTCCCCAACCTTCTTGTCGATAAATGCTCACTCCTGCCGAACGACCATTCAATAGTTGTCCAGATGACATCAGTGGAAATTAAATTGCTGAAATTGACATGAATTCATGTAATTCTGCGCCCATTGGTCCTGTTTGCTTCGCTCAATGGGGGCCTTTTGGTGGGACTCTTCACTTTGGCAAGGGCATAGAGGACCCTACATCTGCTGGTTTTACCAACTTTTGGCCGCACCAGTGGCTCCAAAAATATTCCTACTAATTAAATGATGAATTTTGAAGGCTTATAATTTCATATTACGAATATCCCTTGAAAATGACTTGCGAAATGCGTTCCTTCTGGTGTGTTTCTGCATCGCCTGATAACATAAATGATATGACAGTAAAGTGGTGGCGACGTAATGTTTTAGATATTTTTAGTGTTGGTATTCCAGTTCCAAGTATGGAAGTAATTTTAGCATGATCTTCTTCAGTAAAACCAGATTTCTCACCCTATTTTTGCATTATGGTGATTTCGCATAATCTAACAGGACAGTTGAAGTACTAAAATTCCTCAAACTTTGAAGAACGTGGCAAAAACGAGTGCAATTATTTCCCTGCATATACATATAATATCATTTGAATAAATTATTTTTTATGTGCAGTAAAAGTTAAAATGTAATATGGTACAAAATATGGAAATTCAAAAGTTATTGAAATATCTCCAAATACATTTTCCAAATCAAGTCGGACGCACAACAGCTTGTGATGAATACGCTTCATGTGATAGACAGTAACAAAATACTTGAAATACATTATCACATTTCCCTGGTCAGCTGATGAAGTGCATTTTTACAGCACCGTCCCGAATATCTCTAAACGCGTAAGGAAATTTGGCCAAGCGATGGCGACCGTATGAAGGAGTAGAAACGCACGTGCTCTCAAAAAAAAACATTATTCTCTGAAGTTAAACCGAATTATATTATGAAGAAACATAAAAATATAAGCTGCATATTGTGTTTATCTTACAGAGTAAGCCCATACGCAGAAAACGAATTAAAAAATCTAACCTAGATTCATAATTGGAATAAATCTGAAACAAAAGTAAGACATCCATGACGAAACCCATTATTTCCGTGGTTGAGTTTAAAAATGAATTACTCCAAAATATGAAGATTATATATTCACTAAGTTGAACCTAAAATAAGACAATTTGGGCTTATTTGTGCACGGTCCTTACCATTGCAGTAATCCGTGAGCTAAATTTACTGATCTTTTACCTCAGAAACACGGAATGAGACTCGGCCTCGCTGAGCGCACCTCACGCGTTTGTGATACAAAACTCATAAGTTTGACACCACAAACCCTTATAATTCCGTGCTGTTCTGAGACCCTCGTAACGTTGGTGCCCTTTCGCAGATTGTCTGTGAGCATCGCCCCGTCGTTGGTGTTCGGAACACTTCTGGTGAAGTGCGTGTTCCTCATATCCCTCAACTCCGGCGTGTACTTGCCTGCCCACTACCAGGCTCTGCTGCTGTTCTTTGTCGTACTCGTGCAGGTGAGAGGGACTTGCGTTCTGGTGTGATAGAATGGGACTTACGTTACTTCAGAAGACAAATATGTAGTACAGAGGCCAGACGTGTTTGCTGATCAGTTAGTTGTGTTGGAAATTTGAGTGTTGTAACCCTATATAAATGTGCTGAGTGTTTTTTTAGAGACTCGGTTAAATTTATCAGAGTCATGTTAGTAATGTTTTCGTAGAATGTAAACGTTTAGGGAAACGACACTGAAGGCAGGTCTCACCTCATAAACGTCAAAATGAGTTCAGTTCATTTTAGAATGCATTCTAAAAACTTAGCCTACTCCTACACTAACGTTAAATGAAACAACTCTTTGCTACAGAGGCAGCTCCTTGGAATAACCAAGCTCCGCTCTCCTTATTCCACGATCAGGTGAGCATCAGCGTGCAGTGGCTGGCAGCAGTGCCAGCAACGGTGCTGACATTGAGCAAGAAGGTGGCGGACAGCAGCGTCAGTGCTGACACCGAGGTGTTGTCAGCCGTCTGCAGCCACACCTACGAGCACACGCTCTTGTCCCTCGTCTACGTCATGCTGCTCATGCTGGTGGTCGCCATGCTCGCCATCAAAGTTAGTTCTCGGTGTCCGTTCTCAGGTCCGTTGTCCTGCAGTTTCCCCTCAGGGGGCATAGGATAGGCCATGGGCAATAGA